>CM065658.1:23188058-23260558 GCA_033220385.1 Triplophysa yarkandensis
CTTAGGAATGTCTAAAAATATCTACAGAACACAACAGAAGGCATATTTTAATCACTACTCTCTCTTTCCCGCAGGTGGAATGTCGTAAATCCAGTGCGTGAGTCGTGTGTTGCTGGTGCTGATGGAGCTGCAGCCCCATCATGAGTTGCTATGACACCGGAGGGCGTCGCCGTTACGAAGACTCAGAGTTCACCCTGCGCATTTACCCCGGCGTGCTATCCGAGGGCAAAATCTACTGCCCCGTGGCAGCTCGGTAAGTCACCACCGCGGCCGAGGTCATCGAGCAGGTCATCAATCAGTTGCAGCTGGATCGCGCTCGGCTCTATGTCCTAGCGGAGGTGAAAGAGTTTGGGGGGGAGGAATGGATCCTGAACCCAAGCGACAGTCCCGTACAGCGCATGATGCTTGTGGCCGCGCATGGCTTTGGAAAACCGGCTGGCCGGAGAAGATTACCGATTCCTCCTGCCGGGAGAAGAACGTGGATGGATCCATCCACTATGGAAGCCTGCAAATGTGGTTGCGTGTGACGGAGGAGAGGAGACGAATGGTGGAGCGAGGCCTCCTCCCTCAGCCACCAGCTGGACAATACGTGTCCGACCTGTGCGCTCTCCCGGACCTGAACGAACGGACGCTGCTGGAGAACCTCCGCGACGCTTCAGACAGGAGAATATCTACACGTACGTGGGTTGAGATTCTGATCGTCGTCAATCCTTTTAAATTCCTACCCATTTATAATCCCAAATACGTCAAGATGTATGACAACCACCGGCTCGGGAGCTGGAGCCGCACATTTACGCAGTGGCGGACGTGGCGTATCACACCATTGCTCCAGAGGAAGAAGAACCAGTGTATCGTCATCTCGGGAGAGAGAGCGGATCGGGAAGACTCAAAGCACAAACTTTCTGATCCACCATCTAACAGCGCTCAGTCAGAAGGGTTTCGCCAGCGGGGTGGAGCAGATCATACTGGGAGCGGGACCAGTTCTAGAGGTGAGGATGAGAGTTATTTTCCTCGAAATGTTGGGAATGTTCATTCATTGTTTGAAGCACATTACCGGTTAAAAGTTTGGGGACACTCATAGGCATTCATATTTTTCCACATTTTGTTTTAATAATAATCAAAATGACAAAATCAAACAAAGGGAACTATGGGAATTACTAAAACATTGTTATATTTGATCATCTCTTGACTAGGAATTTTCAGAAATGTTTTCTTAAGCAGCTTCTTGGGATCTTGGGAGCCGTCCCATCTATTCTGCGCTCTTATTGGCTGACATTAAGGAATACACCTTCAGACCAAACGTTTCGTAAATAATGGTTTGGCTGTTCCAATACAGCAGATAACTTTTAGACACCCGTTTTAATTAATTGTTGAAAGAACATCAAACGATATAAAACATTTACATATAAAATGTAGTGAACTTTTAGACTATAAATGTAAAATCTAGATTCACTTTTAGAAAGAAGTTGCGCGTCAGGTCCCGTCTCCGTCAGGACAGTGACAGTCTTTTGCATTTCTTACTCTTAAGTTCTACTGTAAACTGTCAGAGATTTTCAGATTTCTTGGCTTGGCGTCTGTAGCCTTAAGGTGAAAAATAAGATTGTAGTTTCTGTCAGTAGTGATGATGAAATCTGACACTGACACAACATTTGTGTAGAGTTTCAGATCCTCAGGTCAGTCATGAGAATAACAGCATGATCTCAAGCTGCTGTTTTACTTAGAAGAAAGCGTTCGATGTGTCTTCATTCTAGCCAGAGCAGAATTCCCAGCATGCCATGTAAGGGTTAGCAATCGATGCTGTGATGTGATTGGCTGTTCAGACGGGGCAGTTCTGGCTTCATCCGATGGGAATTTCTGTGTTCCTCATGGAGTGTTTGCTGGCCAAAGCTCTGTTTCTCTGTTCCTACTGGGGATATATTTGGTGTACGTGTGAAATTAAGGCTAAGACTTCAACTATTGTTTAGAATGATACAAACACACAGAAATGTTGATAAATGAGGAATAAAGTTATTCACATCAGATGTGTGACGCGTTCATATCACATAGAAACATTTGTTTGTGTACAGTTATGAAAACTATTTCTAGACACATGGAACTGTTTTGTGTGCGTGTGTGTGTGTGTGTGTGTGTGTGTGTGTGTGTGTGTGTGTGTGTGTGTGTGTGTGTGTGTGTGTGTGTGTGTGTGTGTGTGTGTGTGTGTGTTTTAACACATAACCAAACAGACTAAGTAACTCTCAATCTTCTTGTTTTGTAAGCGGATGGTTTTTGTCGGATATGCATGCCGACTGTGACAGGTTTAGAATTAACACACGCATTCAACATACACACGCATGCACACAGACACGCCAATACCTCAAAAACGCACATGCACACAAACACATACTTCAAACATGCAATCCCTCAAACACACACACACACCTACACAAAGATTTACACAAAGAAAAACACTCAACACATACACGCATACGCTTGCACACACCACACACACACACACACACACACACACACACACACACACACACACACACACACACACACACACACACACACGCGCATAAACACACACACGCATAAACACATACAGTATACAGAGGGGAAAACACACACTCACACTAGCTAACACACAAACACTCACACTAGCTACTCACACAAATACACACTTACTCTCGTACACATAATTATTGGTGTGTATGTTCTAAAAGAAAACAGACTTACCAAAAATATTACATTTATTAATATTATAATATGTTTTGTAGTTTTCTACTCTGGAAGTTTATGCAAAACAAATGTTTTTCTGCATGCACATTTTAGTTCACATTTGAATGACACTATTTCTGGAACATCTCGTTGTGTGCAGTGTGTCGTTTGTTCTCTTATAACGTCACGTGTGTTGTTTTCTTTAGCGTGAACTCTTTTTGTCTGAGCAGTCGTCTTTGTGTCTCTTCTTTGTGTGTTTAGGGTTGTGAAGTTGTGGAGCAGATGGTTTTAAACCAGTAGTCATTCTGTTAACACAGTCCTCAGTGACCCTTCGGATAAATGCTTTCCTTCAGGTAGTCTGGGAAGGTCTGGGAACTAGTTAGTGGGTCTGTAAAAAATATCTCATGAGTCTTTCAGACATTAGTAAGACATTTTTAAGGTCAGAGCGCCGGTGAATGTTAATGGCACTTTCTGGGATGTTAATGGATGTTGTCGTGTCCCGCCTGTAAGGGTGCCACATTATTTCGAGGTCTCTGCATGCGTGTGTTTGTAAAAGCCTGTCGTGATGTGTTAACTTCAAAGTATTAAAGCGCTGATGTGTTTAGAGGTTTGACTGATGCATTGAAATATGCAGTCAGACAAATACAAGAAGCGGAGACCCAAGAGGAAAATGTATTGCTCAGATGTTTCTCCTTCAGTTTCTCAGACAGCGTTGAGATGGTGAGGATTGTCTTGTGTTAGATAAGACACAGCACATCTGTGAAGTCTATCACACCCACATGTCTCTCTCTCTCTCTCTCTCTCTCTGGTCTCTCTCTGGTCTCTCTCTGGTCTCTCTCTGGTCTCTCTCTGGTCTCTCTCTCTCTCTGGTCTCTCTCTGGTCTCTCTCTTGGTCTCTCTCTGGTCTCTCTCTCTCTCTGGTCTCTCTCTCTCTCTGGTCTCTCTCTGGTCTCTCTCTGGTCTCTCTCTCTCTCTCTCTCTCTCTCTCTCTCTCTCTCTCTCTCCTCTGGTCTCTCTCTCTCTCTGGTCTCTCTCTGGTCTCTCTCTGGTCTCTCTCTCTCTCTGGTCTCTCTCTGGTCTCTCTCTCTCTCTGGTCTCTCTCTGGTCTCTCTCTGGTCTCTCTCTGGTCTCTCTCTCTCTCTCTCTCTCTCTCTCTCTCTCTCTCTGGTCTCTCTCTCTCTCTGGTCTCTCTCTGGTCTCTCTCTGGTCTCTGGTCTCTCTCTCTCTCTCTGGTCTCTCTCTCTCTCTGGTCTCTCTCTCTCTCTCTGGTCTCTCTCTCTCTCTTGGTCTCTCTCTCTCTCTGGTCTCTCTGGTCTCTCTGGTCTCTCTGGTCTCTCTGGTCTCTCTCTCTTTCTCTCTCTCTCTCTCTCTCTCTCTCTCTCTCTCTCTCTCTCTCTCTCTCTCTCTCTCTCTCTCTCTCTCTCTCTCTCTCTCTCTCTCTCTCTCTCTCTCTCTCTCTCTCTCTCTCTCTCTCTCTCTCTCTATCCATTATCTTCTGTACATAATGTACTGAATAAAAGACATTATTCGGACTTTGCCAGGAGCTTTTCTTGACATCAGCTCTGTCTGACTTTGGGTGCTTGGCTGGACTGACAGGAAGCTGAAATCTGCAGGACTTCCTGTCTGTTGTCATGACCTGCTGGTAGATGAATCACAATAAGGAATGTTTGCCGAGATGAAAACACGCATATCTTTCAAAATTTGGAAGTTAAACAGAATATTTACAAGCCACGTTTTTACTACAACCCCCAATTTTACTCTGTAAATGTTATTACAGTCTATCAGTTTACTTTAGTTTATAATTTAGAAAACCATAATATACTACTTTATACTACACTGAACAGTATATTACTACAATATTCCTTACTTTTGTTAAAAATACACTATAAAAGAATAATACTTTAGTACTGTAGTTACTATTGTAACACTAATACTAGAAAGTAACGTATACAACAGTCTTTTTGGAAAAGGAATATTTGATTTTTAATATCAATGTTGTTTTGTGAATACAGGGTTATATTATTGGAAATACTATTTGCTTCTACTTCCATGACCATGATAAACTTTTATATCCTTTAAAGAATAAAATTATCTGTTTTTATTCTTCTCTACCACGCTCCGTGTTTTAAACCCCCTAAACAAAAAAAGCCCAAAGCGGTCATGCAGGACACAGTTGACACAAATGATGGATGATTGTTTTGAGTTGCGTTTATCTTTCCCATTCGCTGGTGTTGTGTGTGTGTTTGTGTGTGTGTGGTTCTACAATCAGTATTGCAACATAAAAACACACTGGCAGATACCTGCGTACACACATCATACAGCCATGCACTTATGAATTCATATTTCATGCTATTATAAACCTTTATGAAGACTCAACCCAGCATGACCAAACACGAACACATTCGTGACACGAACCTTCAGTGACTCTGTTCAGATGAAGAGATATGCTTTCTGCAGGGGAAGATATTTTGAGAAATGTCTCGATGGTTTTGTGTCTACACAGTGGAAGTCACAGTGTTCAGTAAGGTTTTGTTATCTTAAAAATCTCTTCTTTTGTGTTCTGCATTAAAGAAACTCATACTGACCTGAGGATGAAAAACTGATAACCTGATTTGGTTCTGTTGTACTGTCGTTGAGCAGTCGTGTAAACCACAACTCTTAACGAAAGCACTTCCTTAAAAAAACATTACCCTATCACAATACTAAAGTTCTTCTTTCTCTGTTTCAGCTTCTCTTTTACGTTTAAAATGTTCATTGTGATGCTGTCACTCTGTTGTTCCTATTGTGATTGTAGTTTGTATGAAATGTAAAATGCTGAATATGAAGGTGTGGATGTCTGTCTCTGTCTTCAGGGAATCTGAGAGGTTGAGTTTCATCTGCAAAGCGACTCAAATGAGATCAGAATTTTTGATGACTGTACAAATTGCAGCGATTATATGTCATTGACCCCATCTGCAATGAACAATTACAGACACATGCGTACACACGCTCACATGCACACACGAACAAATACACATGCACACACTTGATGCACACAAACACACACCAACATACACACGCGTGCACACGAACAAATCCACACACACACACGCGCGCACACACATTAACACACACAGGAACAAACACACGCACACAAAGACTTTGCATTAATTTGCCTTAAGCTACAACTGACATTAGGTTCATGTATGCACTGACAGTTTAAGGTCAGGTCTCATTTCAGAATAAAACAAGAAAATAAATATAAATGTAAATATACATTGCAAGAACACTATAAAACCAGCTGCTCAGCATTAAAGGTGGTTTTACATATATAGCATCATAATAATTAATAAATTCATAGATTTTCTTTAACAATAGGGTCGTGTGCAATACTCTACATCAGACATTTCATGCATAGCACCTTAAAACTTTTAACTTTTATATTTATAAAAATCAGTATATATACTATTTCATCTGTACCTCTTCTTCCACCACTGTGTGTTCAATGTACACATTTATTTTTTTGTTACTTGTCTTGTCACTTAGGTTGTGGACTGGAAACTTGAGTAACTAAAACGAATTCCTCGTGTGTGTGCAAGCACACAAGGCCATAAAGCTCATTCTGATTCTGATTCTGATTCTGATTCTCTTATTATTTTGAAAATAGTGATGTAGATGTAAAGAAGCTCGTTTATATAGTTGTACTAATGTGCTTTTATAAAACAGAGCGGCCGTTTGTTCTTAAAAATCAAAAACGCAAAACAGTTTTGAAAACCTCCGGATTTTGTCCTATGAAATCATATTTATTAATGTTGGACACAATGACTATTAGAGTATGATATCAGGTTTTTTAATAATGGTTGAGTAAATATATTATTTCAGTCATGCAATATCTATATAAACCCTCAGAATACACAGTGAAGAGGAGTAAGACGTGAATCAGATGTTTGAATACTGACAGATTTTCTTTATAGGTCTAATTCTGATATTAATGTGTCATCTGTCCAAATAAAATGAATAATAATAGGGTTAAGGCTTTAAATGAAAGAAAAAAACTGAGTTTCTTTTAAATCTTTCATCTTTCATCATTTCAAATACTTGTATATTTGCATATTACTTGTGTGTGCGTTTTCGTGTGTTTGTGTGCATGTGCGTTTGTGTATGTGCGTGCGTGCGTGCATGTGTAAATGCTCTGTGTTTTGAAATATATTAAATGTGTTGTTAAAAGTGTCACAAAACCAACACACGCACTTACACGCAGACCTACACCCACGCAGGCACACACACACACACACAAACACGTACACACACGCACACGCACACACCCACCCACATACATATCTTTGACCCACTATTCCTATCTAGCATATTCAACCCACATATACACACACGTACATGCAAACAGACGGCCTAGAAATAGCAACAAAATGATCTGCTAAACTGATTTCTGCTGTGTGTGTGTTAGTATATATAAGAAAGTGAAGTGTGTGCATGCATGGATTTGTAATCACTATAATATACTACACGGCCCTTTACTATAGTCAATACTAAAGTACACTACTCTCAACAAATTGTTTTAATCTTTAATGTAAGGAACTTAGAATGTTGATATATCCGCAGGTAAATGAATGATGAAATGTACCCTGATCTTGAGCATTCCCTGCCGTTGGTCACAGATCTTCAGTGTTGAACTTTTGTTGTTAATTTTTCGGCAGCTCATGCGATTAGTATCAACTGCACTGCCGCTGGATACAAAGTGTGTAGCACAGAATAAATAACACAGTTTATATCTAATAGTGATAGTGACGGAGATAGTTCACCCAAAATTCTGACATCTAATCTCCTTTTATGTGAATTTAGCCCCACATGGCAAAAAGAGATATTTAAAATAAGGTCTTTGTGGTTATGTGTTAATATAATGAAACGTCAATAAAGTTCAGTGCTTTTGTCTGAATTGTCAGAACAACATTCTTCAAAGTATCTTCTTTGGTGAACTGCATATTAAATAAACTCACATGGGTTTGAAATGACATTCGGGTAAATACATGATGACAGTTTTAATATCAGTGTAAACTATTTCAATTCAAATTGTTGCTTGACACTCACTTGGATAGCATTTGAGTATAGTAAGAGTTTGTTTGTGTTAATAGTAGAGGATCTGAATAGAGTCCCAGAAAGAAACCTGGTGATCTTATATCCTGAAGCTGTGATGGTTATTAACCAGCTAGTGTGTATCCTCTCTCTAACCCTATTGTGTTGTTGTATGTTAACAGTAAATGACAGTGTGGAAATGACTCCAGGGTTTCAGATCTGCAGAGATACGGAGAAAATAAACTCTCACAACATAACAGAGTTGACAGAATCATTTACTGATGCAGTAATATTCCAAGAAACCCACAGCAATAGAGACTGTGGTGATGCATGTCAGGGTGGTCTGAACGGATCCCAGCCGAGCTCCTGAGACCTAACACTCCAGTTTGACTTCATGTTCACACATTTTTGACATAAATCAAATTTGAGACTCTCTTCTAGCACCACACACACACATGAACACGCGTGCACACACACATGAACAAACAACAAACAGACACAAATGCGCACACACACGCACATATGCGAACACACACACACACACAAACACAAACCAGACGTCTCACGGTTATGTCTGTATATATAAAATAAATCTCACCTCCTTCCCCGTCATCACCTCCTGCAATAGGACATAAACTCTACTCTAAATCATATGAAAGTCTGAAGATCAATAGCTCCTCGTGTGTGTGTGTGTGTGTGTGTGTTTGTGTGTGTGTGTGTGTGTGTGTGTGTGTGTGTGTGTGTCTGCGTGTGCGTGTGTGTGTCTGTATGCGTCTGTCTGCGTCTGTCTGCGTCTGTCTGTGTGTCTGTCTGTGTGTGTGTCTGTGTGTGTGTGTGCGTGTGTGTGTGCGTGTGTGTGTGCGTGTGTGTGTGTGTGTGTGTGTGTGTGTGTGTGTGTGTGTGTGTGTGTGTGTGTGTGTCCGTCTGTCTGTCTGTCTGTCTGTCTGTCTGTCTGTCTGTCTGTGTGTCTGTCTGTCTGTCTGCGTGCGTGCGTGCGTGCATTTTGAGGAGCACATTAAGTGTTTTAGCAGGACAGACTCGCAGTTCCACATCATAAAGTTTTAATAGAACTGGGTCCTGCTGGGGCGGTGTGAATAAGCTGATGATGGGATAAAGCTAGAGCATGAAAATCTGTCCTCTATTTGAAAAGAGAGAATCTCACACAAAACATACTGGTGACATTCAAACACATTCAAAAACGATTTTCACAAAAATCTAAAATTCACAAGAAAAAAAATATTTTTATTAATTTTTTTTTTCTTAAGAGATGTTTGTGTAGTGTACGTTACAGTGTCAATGTGTTTGATTTGTATGTTTGTTTCCTCAGGCCTTTGGAAATGCCAAAACAGCCCATAATAATAATTCCAGTCGCTTCGGCAAATTTATTCAAGTCAACTATCAGGAAAGTGGAACCGTGAGAGGGTAAGACAAAAACCTCCAGAATAGATATATTAGGAATGAAAATATATAAGGTTGCATTATTTATATTTATATAATTTTTATTTTGTGTCAGAGCCTATGTGGAAAAATATCTTTTGGAAAAGTCCAGACTAGTATACCAAGAACACAATGAAAGGTATGTCACATTTAACTACACATTTGCACTTTAAATCAATGTTACATTGATTAAAGATACATTTCACACTTCAGCTCTAGGAAAATGATTAGTGATAGTTCACCCTAAAGTTAACATTTTGTAATTATTTAGTATTGTCGCCTCAAAATTGCATGACTTTCTTACTTCTGCATAACAGAAATTAAGATACTTTGAAGAAAGTTGGTAATCAAACCAATTGAATAATCTTCTTTTGTGTTCTGCAGAAGAAAGAACCTCAAAAAAAGCTTTTAATGACCAGAGTGAGAATAAATAAAAGCACTTAAACAGAATAAAACGACAAGTCCCACTCTGTGAATATTGTTTCTGTGAACTGAAGTTAAAAGAGTACTTTGATTTATTCATGTAGCATCTGAAAGCATAATAAAAACATTGCATATTTAATATATTTCAAATATTAAGATCTTCTTGTATGTGGAGCTGGTGTGTAAAAGTGTTCATTGGTTTTTCCTTTCACACAGAAACTATCACGTGTTTTATTATCTGTTGGCTGGAGCCACGGAAGAAGAGAGAAAATCTTTTCATCTGCTTAAACCTGAAGAATATCATTACCTCAACCAGGTACAGCTCATCATTTACAGAAGATAAAAAGCTTGTGTATATAATTTGATTGATGGCTGTGTTTACTGTAAATATTTACAGCATAGAGACATCTGTCTGTGGTGATTCATTTGCTTCCTCAATGTTTCTGAAATGAAAAAAACTGAGCAGAAAACATCCTTTAAGCTCATCTGCTCTGAACAACACGCCTCATAATCCCTAGCAACACAAAAAGCTCCGTGATGCTGAGGCTGTTGCTGGGTCCACTGTTGCCATGGTGACAGTGGGCAGCATCAGAAAGAACAGGCTGCTTAAGAGCCCACCTGACCTGAATGGCTGTGTGTGCCCGTGAGTGTGTGTGTGTGTGTGTGTGTGTGTGTGTGTGTGTGTGTGTGTGTGTGTGTGTGTGTGTGTGTGTGTGTGTGTGCGCATTCGTGCGTGCATTCGTGCGTGCATGCGTGCGTATGCCTATGTTTGTGTGCATGTGTGTGTGTGTGCGTGTGTGTGTGTGTGTGTGTGTGCGTGCGTGTGTGTGTGTGTGAAGCTCTTAACACCTCTGACTGCTTTCCAGGTACCATTGAGAGTCCACAGACATCAGTGGGAAAATGACAGTGACAGTGAGCTGGTCAGTATCATGTCAGTGTGTGTTTTTGTGTAGTCACAGCGCTTCTCCTCTCTTTCTTTGCACTCGGGCTTTAGTTTGGTTTGTGTAGTGCACCTGCTGGTGTTTATCTGTGTGAGTTGCTTGGCTTTGGTTTGAAGAAGGTCATGTGACCTCAGTTCACTCCCAATCCTAAGGTCCTCCCTTTCGGCACTAGATGCTTCATCCAAAGTTTTTGACATGAGGTTTGGATGAACGGTTATTTGGGATGCTGTTATACTGGCAAACAATCTGCTCAGACTCCGGATTAACTGTTTTCTCTGTTTTTTGGTTTTCATGAAACTGAAGTTTGTCATCTTCCCTTCAGGATTGTTTCTCAGTGGAAGGAGAAGATTTGAAGCATGACTTTGAGAGACTCCAGCAAGCGATGGAGATGGTCGGCTTCCTTCCGACCACCAGAAAACAGTGAGTAATAATCCACAGACATGAGAAAAACTCTTTCGAGTCTGGAAGAATTGTTAAATCTTCTGTCATCCCTGCAGGATTTTTGCCTTGCTGTCTGCGATTCTACACCTAGGGAACATTCGCTACAAAAAGAAAACATACAGAGATGACTCCATTGATATCTGTAATCCAGAAGTGCTTCCTATCGTCTCTGAACTGCTTGAGGTATAACACATATCTACATCAAGTCTTTTACATTAACACACTTTAGCTGTGGACTTCAGTCTCAACATTTTCACAAAGTGTTAAAGTTTGTGAGGTTTGGTTGTACAAACTGATCGTGTTTTCGTGTTTTATTGTGTTTTAGTTTTAGTTTACTTCTAATGTTGGAGGAAAGTGTTGTGCCACACTACAAATACACAATAAAACACATGGGTGTGTATATACATGCTGAAAGTTTACATGCGTTTATATTGAAACTTTTGCGTGATGTGATAAGCTGACATCTTTCTGGGGTTTTCCTGTAGGTCACGCTGTGTGTATATTACACATCACAATATTCATTCAGTGAAGTAAGACCGACACTTGAAACTCAGGTTTAATGTCTCAGTTCATGTTTTTATGAACAGGTAAAGGAGGAGATGCTTTTTGAAGCTCTGACCACACGAAAGACGGTGACGGTGGGAGAAAGACTGATCGTCCCGTACAAACTGTCTGAGGTGAGAAATAAAATGTCAAATCCACTGAATGTAATGTGTAAACATACAAAAACACACACTCTTGCATAAATACATCCATTTAACAACAGCTTTATTCCCCTTAAACCTTAATGATTTCAATGTGATATTTTTCAAGAAATCGTATGGAATTGGTGAATAAACAGACACCAGATTCTATGATGTTGTTCATCTCTCTGTTGCAAAAGCTTTCTTAATGTCAATTTTAGTCGCAGACATGTTTAATAGCTGCTGTATAATGTATAGTGCACTTGTTTTAGACATCTTACCCCTGTTTACTCTGCAGTGATAGATGGCAACTGCATTAATACTTAATAAACGTGTCTGTTAAATGTTAAAATGTAAATGTTACTCGTTTATAACACACACACACACACACACACACACACACACACACACACACACACACACACACACACACAAATGCCTTCTTTTGTTAAACATGTAAAAACATGAGGATTGTGTAAAATTTGTGCAAAAAACTTATTGTGCCTGAAAGAATTATATTCAAATATTATTATTGTAATTTATAAAAAAATGTCTTGCTGACTTGATGTTTTTCTTTTTTTGGTCAATGTTAGTGTTTGTAACCATTTTAAAAGCAAAATGTAAAAGGACTGATGTTGAGTTTGTGTTCGCAGGCCGGTACAGTGCGAGACTCGATGGCAAAGTCTCTGTACGGCGCTCTGTTCGATTGGATAGTGTTTCGCACAAATCACGCGCTGCTTTACAACAAAGACCTGGAAGATTCATCCAAGGTACAAACTCATTCCTTGAAATCGTTCTTAATGAATCATTGATTTTGAATCTGAATATAATTGTAAAATGAAGCATGATTTACTGTACTGAGATCAGCTCTGAGATGATGTGTGGTTTAAAAGGACACTTTCACTTCATCACATGAGTGTTGAGTTATGAGTCATGATGATGATGATGATGATGTGTTGTAGATGCTGTCTATCGGGGTGCTGGACATCTTTGGTTTTGAGGATTATGAGAACAACAGTTTCGAGCAGTTCTGCATTAACTTTGCAAATGAAACTCTACAGCATTATTTCAACCAGCACATCTTCAAACTGGAGCAGGTACATCTGTCATATGTTTGTGTGCTATTGTGAGTCGTTGTGTTTTTCTTCCGTATAGTATTATGTAATAGACATGTAATACATCAGACTCTCCTGCTGTTCAATTCCAGCTAAACTTTTATTTAACTTGGTGTTTAAACTTTGAATTGTGGCCAAAGCAAACACACCAACTGTTCTTCACACGGCCCGAATCCAATATTTACACTCGGAGCAATAACTGCTTTTTCATTTGTGTTATTTCGACATGTTTCTCTGTAATTAAAAGATCAACAGGTTTTTAACTTCTTAAAATCAGACAGTTTAATAACCTCAAGTTTTTTTATTATATTGATTGTCAGTTTGTTACCTTTTCTGTTAAAAGAAAAAACACAAATTGAATATTTTATAGTAATGATGATTTATAAGGTCAGGTATAATTTTACAGGAAACTTCAGTTTGACGTCATTTCTTTCAAACAAACTAACAAATATAATGTACTATTTATTTTCACAAAGGTCATCTCTTGCAACAATAAATACAAAAATATAATGAATTAAAATTAATAAATATCCTTGTTTGTTCTAGAAACTTTATATTTGATTTACAAATAATTATTTAAAATAATCCATTCAATTACAGTTGATTTATGTAACTGCACACCTATAAAGCTTTTTTTTAAGTTTGTACTCATTTTAAATGTTTATTGTTGAATGTTTTCTGTATAAAAGTAGCTATAAAAATGAAATGTATATTTTTTATTTTGTGGTATGTTGAATCTCTGCGCTGAATTGATTTTTGATCAGGAGGAATATCGATCAGAGGGCATCAGCTGGAATATGATCGACTACATCGACAACACGGCCTGCATCAATCTGATCAGTAAAAAGCCCACTGCGCTGCTCCACCTGCTGGATGAGGAGTGCAAGTAAATACCGCCACTTCATGATCCAAACAACAGACAGACTTGTATATTCTGCATGACGATCTTTAGTTTCGTAGATGTTTCTTTGTCAATAAAGCAAACAGATTCCTCAAGGTTCCCAGTTAAGCTGTTGTTTTGTATTTTCGTCTGTTTTTAGTTTTCCACAGGCGACAAATCAAACTCTTCTGGATAAATTTAAGCGTCAGCACGAGGGAAGCGGCTACATCGAGTTTCCCGCGGTCATGGAGCCGGCGTTCATCATCCGACACTACGCTGGGAAGGTCAAATATGGCGTCAAGGTGATTTTTTTGTTTATGCACACACACATTTTTCCCACACACATACAGACCTATTCTATGGTTTATTCTAATTGGTTCATTTGGCCCTCTAGCTATGTGTATGTTGGCAGGGAGACTCAAATTCACACCCCAGATCACAAACACACACAGTAAAAAACACACATGTTTATGGATTGATTAATTTAAATAATGAATTGATGTTTACAGACCAAATAAGGAAATAAGAGCATTTTACTTGATATGTAGATTATACTGCCCTTGTTGTCTTTCCTAAAGGATTTTCGGGAGAAGAACACAGATCATATGCGGCCGGATATCGTGGCGCTTCTGAAAAGCAGTCATAACGCTTTCATTTGCAGTCTGATGGGAATCCATCCTGTGGCCACGTTCCGCTGGGCTGTTCTGAGAGCGTTCTTCAGAGGTGTCGTGGCCTTCCGTGAGGCAGGGAAACAACACAAAGACAAAAAGAGTGGTGTGTTCATTAATTTCTTTATGATGTGCCTTTCACACACGCACACATTCGGTTGATGATGTCATCCCGTTTCATATATAATATGCACAGCGTCTGATCCAAAGCGATCCTGTCATGGCGATGTGAGCCTCAGATGAGCTCAGATACATCAAACATTCTCTCTGACATTTCCCACCGTTACGTGAGCATGAGTTAACAACCCATGATGCATCACTGCTCTATTATTTATCGCCACGGAGACCAAGCCAACGCTCTGGACTTATGAAATATGTATCCGTGGAGACGGAGGAAGTGATGCGTTTAAGATGCTTACACAACTGTGTGTATAGCATTCTTGAATTTTCTCACTGCAGATATTTAGTCAACTAAACACACGTAAACACTCCCACGCACACAAGGACTCACATATGCACGCACGCACACACACACACACACACACACACACACACACACACATCTTGTTCTGTGTTCCTGTTCTTTCACTTCTGTACGAGCATTTGTTATTATGTCTCATATAGCTTGTGATGTTCCTCATTTGTGTTCAGTATTTAGATTTAGTTTAAGTGTCAAGGAATTCATACAAAAACAGAAAAAGTTAAAAGTCATATCTTAAATTTTATAGGGTGTACATGAAAGCACAAACTGACTTTATTTATTCAAGTATAAAAAGACAAATGAAATTATGAATATTACTTTTTGTTTTAGCAGCGGTTAATTTAGTATTTTGATGACACTTTTAAGAATAACTGGATGACTACATTAACTCTCTCCGACTTTTAATTTCTAGGCTCTGAATCTACAGTTCAGAATCGTAAAAGTGTGGACAGCTTCAGTTTTCTGCATCACCCAGTTCACCAGCGGAGCCTTGAGATCCTTCAGCGATGTAAGGATGACCGATACAGTAAGTCTAAAAACACTACAGTCTCACTTTCTTAAAAACGATCTTCGTTAGATTAAAGTAACAAATGATTTTAATAAGCAATATGTATCCCAAGATATATTTTAGATATACACCTCTGTTCCTTGTGATTGACAGGTGCCTGTATCAGTAGAAAAGTACCACGCACGCCACTTTCCGATCTGCAGGGAACAAACACACTGACTGAGAAATTAGCCAGGTTAGTTCAAATAAAATGTATTTTTATACTTATTGTAATCAATATCCTTTAAGTGGGACACAAACCTGTATGCAATAAAATTCAATGCACTTTAAAACTCAATTATGAATTAAATGACAATTTAATGTTTTTCTCAGGGACGGATTCTCCAGCTGTAACGTTCGTAGCGTGAGAGAGCGCATCTCGTCCTTCAGCTCATCTCATGAAGACGAGGGGATTTTTGTGAACAGCGTCAATAACAAACTCCTGGAAAGAGCTCATGGTATCTTAATGTGAGTGAGATCCCGAAACTTTTTATCAACTAGATTAAATCTTCTCTCAAACTCTTTCTGTCTTCCACAGGCGGAACAAGAACTACAAGACAAAGCTGAGCCTTCCAAAAGTAAACATCAGCATCTTATATAACCCAAACACTACTGTGATACATCTAAATGAAGTCAGCAACAATACACAAATGCTTAACATGTTAAAGTTAAACAGGCGTGACACAATACCGGCAGCTGACAGTTTAACATGCTGAGCTGGATTCTCTCTTGCTCATTTGGCAATAATCTGAAGACTGTTTTCTTGTGTCCTCAGCACCTGCTGGATGTAAAATCACTGAAGTATCTGAGCTGTCTGACGCTTCATGACCGTATCACTAAATCACTGCTTCATCTTCACAAAAAGAAGAAACCGCCGAGCATCAGTGCACAGTTTAATGTGAGATCTCACCCTAGAGATAAATGAGTAATTTAACGTTTACATGTGTGTGATGTTCAAAAACAGTGACTTTATAACAAAAATAATAAGAGAAAGAGAGGTAAAGAGTGGGTTGCATAGAGAGAGACAGGTACAGAGGGGGTCGTATAGAGAGAGAGAGGTATAGAGTGCGCATAGAGAAAGAGAGGTAAAGAGTGGGTCGTATAGAGAGAGAGAGGTATAGAGTTGATCGTATAGAGAGAGAGGGATTGAAACTGTTGTATAGAGAGGGTCGTATAGAGAAAGAGAGGTATAGAGTGGGTCGTATAGAGAGAGAGGGATTGAAACTGTTGTATAGAGAGGGTCGTATAGAGAAAGAGAGGTATAGAGTGGGTCGTATAGAGAGAGAGGGATTGAAACTGTTGTATAGAGAGGGTCGTATAGAGAAAGAGAGGTATAGAGTGGGTCGTATAGAGAGAGAGGGATTGAAACTGTCGTATAGAGAGGGTCGTATAGAGAAAGAGAGGTATAGAGTGGGTCGTATAGAGAGAGAGGGATTGAAACTGTTGTATAGAGAGGGTCGTATAGAGAAAGAGAGGTATAGAGTGGGTCGTATAGAGAGAGAGGGATTGAAACTGTTGTATAGAGAGGGTCTTATAGAGAGAGAGAGGTATAGAGTTGGTCGTATAGAGAGAGAGGGATTAAAACTGTTGTATAGAGAGGGTCTTATAGAGAGAGAGAGGTATAGAGTCGTTCGTATAGAGAGAGAGGGATTGAAACTGTTATATAGAGAGGGTCTTATAGAGAAGGATGCACATGTGTATGTGTGGATCATAGAACTGAAACATTGGTCTCTTTTGATTCAGGTGTCTTTGAATAAACTGATGGAAACATTGGGGCAGTCTGAGCCGTACTTTGTGAAATGCATCCGGTCAAATGCAGAAAAGGTAAATTTGTTTATTTTTTATTATCAAATCATTGGTTTGAATGTCTAGTTTGAGTTGACATGTGTGTCTCTTTTAGCTTCCTTTGCGTTTTAACGACGCACTCGTTCTGAGACAGCTGAGATATACCGGAATGCTAGAGACGGTTCGTATACGTCAGTCTGGATACAGTGTCAAATACACTTTTCAGGTTAGTGCAACACACTCTTTCAAAAAACACAAGCTTAAATTTAATGTTGAATTGTTTTACGAGATCTTGTGTGTTTTCAGGATTTCGCTCATCACTTTCATCTGCTGTTACCAGCTGGATTCCGACCCACTAAAGTGAGCATCATAGACTTTCTGCGGACCACAGACTTTGATCCAAACACATATCAAGTTGGCAGAACGATGGTAAAGAACATCAATTCTTTTTATACATGCCAAATCATGAGGTCAGACATGATGCTGAAAGATTGTCTTTGTTATCAGGTGTTTATGCGTGAAAAGTCACGTCAGAAGTTGCAAGATGATCTTCATCAGGAGGTGTTGAGGAGGATTGGGTGTTTACAGCAACGCTTCAGAGCTCATCGAGAGAGAAAACTCTTCTGCAGTCAGAGACGAGCCGCCCGAATCATTCAGGTACATCAACTTCCTGTCTGTGGGGTTTAACTTCCTGTCTCTGATGAGAGTGATTAAATATGGGCTGTTTCCTCAAAATATGTTGTGTCAGTGTGGTCTACATCATCACAAAAGTCTGGTTCCAATACTCATGGACACAAGAACAGAGAATGCATGAAGGTACCTGGATGTGTTCTTGATATCAAAGCTGTATCGAATACAGACGGTTGCACATCAAACTCCCTTTATATCCCAAAAGTCACTGTGGCAAAGCTGCATCAAAAGGCCAGTCCAGTTTCCATGAGAACACAAGTGTCTTTTTTGCATTCTTTGAATTGAGAAATGGCTATGAATTCTGTGAAAGCATCTATAAATAAATCTGAACATATCACTGGGCTTGTGCAGTAAATGTCTTTAGAGGATATTCAGAAACAAAAAAATGGACATTCTAAATAAAGATTTTATTTAACTTGAAGAAAATGTTTAAGTAGAACAACTTCTACATGTTTTTACGTATAATATAGTTTTTCCCTGTTTGTGTTGTTGAAGGAAAAGTGGCTCACACTTGCCCAAACCCTTTAATAAAGTATAATCCATACCAGACCAGAGTAACAGGGACCAGAGAATGTTAATATTTGTAGAAGAAATTGAGAAAGAGTGAGAACAAGAATCATTAAACCATAATGTCAGTCACAGTTTGATGAAATAAACCATCCTAACTGTTTGAATAAACCTAAGCTGTTCATGGTAAACACTTTATTTAGTAGGCTGAGGTTAATCATTCTGCTGTCAGGATAACCAGCGTTGGGTTTACTTACATCACCCGGTTCATAAACACCTTAGGAAGATTGTTTTCAAAATTGATGCTGATGTTTTATCACATCAACCCTCTGAAGTGTCAAACACAATGAGAATGTTTTGAATTTTGTTTCCTTAAGTTTTACTGACCTGCCAACAAAATGTTTGGAAATCCAGTGCGTGTTAAAAAGCAATGCCACATCTGTGATATTGCTGCAGAATGTTTACAAGCCAACGTCAGGATGTGATCCTTCCCTTTAAACTAAAGATATCCAATGATCTCAGACTTTAAAGATTGTTGGTTTATTTCCACAAACATGTGGCAGTCGATAAACAAGGAAAAGTTTGATTTGATACATGTGTGTAATTCATATTGCGAGGTCATGGCCTAGTGTTTAGAGAGTTTGACTCCTTATCCTAGGGTTGTGGATTCAAATCTCGGGCCTGCAATATCATGACTTAGATGCCCATAAGCAACACACCAAACCTAAAAGTGTGTGTGTGTGTGTGCGTGCGTGCGTGCGTGCGTGCGTGCGTGTGTGTGTCTGCTTTGTTTTTGCACTTGGATGGGTTAAATGCAGAGTAGGAATTCTGAGTTTGGTTCACTTTCCTTGGTTCTGTGTCACGTTTCTTCTTCAATTCTTCTAATTGTACTGTTTTTGTTGTTGTAGCGCTGGTGGCGTGGATGTTTGCTAACTCATTCTGTGGAAAGCCTGTGTGATCCAGAGATCCAACAGGAAGCAGCGGTGTGTCTGCAGGCAGCATGGAGAGGATACAGAGAGAGACAACTGTACACACTGCAGAAGAACGCAGCGCTAGTTATTCAGAGGCGATGGAGAAGATGTCTGCGGGTGAGAGAGAACGCAGCTAGTCTTCTACAGATGACATGGAGGATGTACAGACAGAGACAGAGATACCTGCAGCAGCGCAGGGCGACCATAACAATTCAGGCGGCCTGCCGGGGGCATCAAGCTCGCTGGAGGTAACAAACAGGAACAATAAAACGAATTCAATTTAATCTAGTAGAATAGATTCTGGATTTTCAGATGTTATTTCTAGAATTACAGATTTCTTGAATTGTTTAATTAGTTTTATTTTTAAGAAATAATATACAGTAGTAAGTATAGTTTTATTATTAGCTTTATTTAAAGATAATGCTACTTTTATATGTACTCGTGTTTTGTATGTGCTTTTAAAATTGTATTATTTTTTAATATTAAAATTGTAGAGCCCTAGGTTTGGGTTTAATTCGGTCATTAAGTGTTTCCAACTTTTTCTTTCAACATTTATTCGCAGTTTCAAGGCCAATGTTTTAATCGATTTGAACAATAATGCTTATAAAGTTTGAATATCAGTAACTCGTTAGCAATAACATCCCTCTTATAAACACAAAAAAATGTCTCTTTTTCTTTAAGGTGTCGCATTCTGCGGGAACAAAAGCAACTGCAGGAAAGTCTCAGTACCGAAGAGAATCAAGAGGCTGTAATGAGAAATGTATGCATCCTTCAAGATACGACCAAAGTCCAGATCCATCGTCCAGACACGCAGACTTCTGGATCCTCAACTGAGGAGCCTCCACAAGAGGAAAGGGAGCAGTTTGCCGAACCTCCTCGTACTGTAGACGACAGCACGCTGAAGAGTCGTAACAAACGCGAGAGCAGGAGAAAACGAGAACTGGAACAAGCCACGTTCAGTTTAGAGCTACTGAAAGTCCGATCCGGATCTTTGACTAACTCAGATCAAACTGAAATGTCAGAGAGCACGCTTCCCGTTCAAAATGCAGAATGTGTGCCTTCATCACCTCGGGTTTCTTTAGATAGTCAAGAAAGCTTTGAGATTCTCAACGCTCAAGAGCTAGAGATGTCCGAATGTCCTCTTCAGATGTCTGATTCTGAACCAATGGAAGTCAACCGAAATGAGGACTCACCTGATCACGTTCAGCCAAACAAACCATCCTTAAAGCCCTGCTTCTATATCCCTGATGAAGATAGCAGTCCAGTCAAAATAGTGCAGAGGACACCAGTCCGAGAGAAGAAAGAGTCTGTGATCGTCATTATCAGTATGCAGAAGGAGAAAAGCAAGGAAACTTTACAAAAAACAGAAAAAGAAACCTTGATAACGTCTGCATCTGTCCATCAGCAAACGCTTCCGGAGGACAGATGTAATGGTGTTGTCTGTCCAGATCTTCCAAACCTCCAATCAACCCATGAGGCTCAGACCGATCATGACTTGTCCACTTCTCAACCTCTTCCGCTGGACTTGAGGCTGTTGACATCAGGACAGGAATTGACCTCAGAGTCTAAAAAGGAAGTACAAGCTCAGAAGAAGTTGAAACAGAGCATCAGTATAAGCATGAAAGAAAAAACGTCCAATCTGTCCTTTCCTCCCAAACGCAGTCGACTCACCTTCTCAAAGTGAGTGTAGACTCATGTAGATACAGTCCATGTTGTTTTAAATCCTACATGGAGAGTTTGATCGATCAACTTTGTGTTTTTCAGGTCAGATAAAGATCTGGTGAATCAAGAACGTTCTCTGGCCATCCAAAGAGAAGCCGGATTCAGATCCCTAAAGAACAGAGAGGTGAGAACAAACAAACACTTTTGTACCCTCGAAGTTTGTCTGTCTTATAAACAGGGTTGACTTGAACCAAGATGTAGATTTAACTCCATCACTATAAATGATCAGGTGACCGGAGCCGGTCGTAAAAAGAAAGCTCGTATGGCTGGGACACGTTCAGACTTCCTTACCCGTGCCTGTAGCACTGAGGTAGTTTCCAACGAGGATGAAGATTATGAATACGAGTACAGACCCGTGCTGTCTCGCACCCTCACTCTCCCAGATTCCCTGGGTTCCCTTGATCCCGTGTTTGACATCGACTCTGAGATGGTAAAACTGATCCCTGATTCCTGAGTTACTGACCCACTAATCCAATAGAAGATTTATAATCAGAAACTTTTGACATAAACACTTTTGGTGGAAGCTCTGTCTTTGATCTATTGGATCCTGCATCCCTTTGTGAAGATCCATGATGTCCAGATCGAGCTCATGCATGTGATATCTTCTAACACAGACATGATGGAGTTTCTCCTTCATTTAATCTAACATCTGTCTTCACTTTCTCTGTGGATCTCTGGGTCTCTTTTCAAGAGCCCTCTGCAAAACTGAAATCTCTTCACAACTATTGAAATGAAGTATTTTGGCCTTTAAAATTCTTCAAGAAAGTGTGTGATTCTGGTTTAATTTGAATCTTTTGTTCTTCTTTAAAGGTGTCTCAGAAGGAGCAGAAGAGGATTCAGAAAACCATGTCCTCTGGAGATCTTGGGAAGATGGAGTCCTTTAGAAAGTCTTTGTCTCACACTGACAGCAGGTCAGATATTCTTTAGTCCTGTTTCTTTAATTTTCTGTAAATGTATATGTCTAATACTTTGCAAAATAAACTCTTGATCGCAGGGTCCGGGAGAAGATGAGATTTTGGAGCAAAAGCAAGCATGGAGATAAGAAGTTATCCATCCGGGGACGTTCGGTTGACTCTGAGCTCACCGACAGGAGAAACAGTATGTTGTGTTTCTCTCATGTTGTTCCTTACTCATGTGTCTTGTACTAATGACGTGTTACTCTCAGACTCTCCACCGGGAAGTCCTGAGCACGCTGGACCCTCAGAGCATGGACGTGATAGTAAGGAGAACCGGGAGCCATTGATGATGGGAATGATGTCGATGAAGAGAAGACGCAGCGTGAAGATCAGCTGTGTGTCTCTGGAATCTATCTCCTGGCAGAACGACTCGCTTCATATCCTCACCAGCACCTCAGACTACAGAAGCATGAACGAATTCCTCATGAAGAAGGTCTTTATCTGTTTTCTTCTGCTCTTTCCTTAACATTTATTAATATTTGTAGTCTTTTTTAAGTCATATTTTATAATTTTTATTATAATTTTTTTATCGTTTTAATATTTCATTTGTATTTGTTATTTATGTTATTTATGATAGTTTTTTTAACTTGTTTTTTTTGTCACAAAACTCAAAAGAACAGCCAAAAAAATTTAATTTCATAAAACTGTTTATAAGATAAATAATATTCATAATATATATAAATATACAAATGATATAGAAGTAAGGATAATGACATAACAGTCACTGTTGTACAGCAAAAATAATTATACAATAATAATAATAATGATCATAAATATATTGATTTTTTCATTTGATTTAATGTTAATTTTAGTTTATATTTTTTGTTTAATTATGTGCAATTCTTTATTTATATATTTATAATTGTTTATATAATATTTTTATATATTTTCATTGCCCAAACTTTAATTTTTACTTCATATTTTTTATATCTTTATAATATATTTTTTCACTTTAAATAATTTTTCTTTTAACATAATACAAAAAAACACATTTTGGTTTAATATAAGACATGTTTATCTTTCTGCTATGTGATGTTTTCTAGATCAGTGATCTGGAAGCTGAGGACTGTCAGAAAGACTCTCCGGTGGACGTTGTGTTTAAAAAAGCCCTGAAGGAGTTTCGCCTAAACATCTTTGACTCCTATTCAACTTCTCTGGCTGTGAGTTCCTCTGACTTGAGATGTTTCTGGAAGCTGCTGTTCAGCTCTGAATTTTCTCTCTCTGTGTGTCAGATGGATGACGGCAGGAGTATTCGTTATAAAGATCTCTACGCCCTGTTTGAGCACATTCTGGAGAAGAGCATGCGTCTGGAGCAGCGCGACTGGAGCGAGTCTCCTGTTAAAGTCTGGGTCAACACATTCAAAGTCTTCCTGGATGAGTTCATGACTGAATACAAGCCCATGGATGGAACCATCAGTAAGGTAAAACATCCCTCTTTCACTACCAACACAAATCTGTATTCTAGTTACTATAGTTTTATTTTTAATTTCATTTACATTTACATTTTTTATAAAATATTGAATAGCTTATACAGTTAGGACAGTTGAAGAAGTGTTTGGCAGAGAAACGGAAGGGGGTTCAGCAATAGAATCAAACTTGGAACTTGAATCGCGTTAGATGAAATAAATCAGCCTGCTAACCGTACCGCTATTAATGCCAAATATATTTTTACATCTTTAGTGGTATGCTTTCGCAAGCCATTTTAGGTGTCTTTGTTTATATTTACTTTGCTTTATAATATTAATTATGAGATTTTTTTATTTTACTATTTCTGTTAATTCTATTAATGTTGCTTTTTTACTATAGTTTTTAGTTGTTGTTTGGTACATTTTTATTGCTGCTATGTAAGATTCATTTATTTGAGTTTTCTTGTTATTTTTGTATTTTTGTAAAATGACTGTTGTTAGATAAGACTAATTGTTAATTTGTATTTTTATTGAGCTGCTTTCAGGCTCATTTCACCAGTATTAAGAAAGAAAGAAAAAACTACAACATTCACTTAAATTTTAACAAATATTTTACTAAAAAAATTGAAGCTATTGTACATAAAATGAATTTATTTGAGTTTTTTTAATTTTAGTTATAGTTTAATTTCTTATTCTTTTCAGCTGATAATTTTAGTACCTTAGTTTATTCCTGACACAACATTTCTAGTATCTTTTCAGTATGTTCTCAATATTATATAGACCAGTATTAAAAATGACGATAAACAGAAATCTTGTAATAGTTTAAATAAACCATTATAACCTTGTCTTGCATGACTCTTTATCTTTTCAGGCCCCCAAACCAGAGAGAAAAAAGCGAAGGAAAAAAGAATCAGATATTGTGAGTATAGTATCCTATGTACAACACTACTTGACATCATAGATAAATGTATAAGACTGCATCTCTCTACTGCCCACTGCAGGTAGAAGAACACATGGGTCACATTTTTAAATCCACTCAATATAGCATCCCAACATACTGTGAGTTCTGTTCCTCTCTCATCTGGATGATGGACAAGGCCTGCGTCTGTAAACGTGAGTTATTCTGTCATCAAATGAGTGAGTTAAGAAAATAAAAACATGTGACCCCAAAAAATAATTATTCAAGTAAACAGACATAAATCAACCTTATATTGTGTTGGATGTCACATGATGTGAATCCAAAATACTGTTCTGCAGTGTTTTCTCCTGTCTTTCTCTCTCTTCATGGTAAAATGAGCCTGTAAGTGTCTGAGAGCAGCATAATCAGATTTATTTTCCTCTGGATATGATTTAGAAAAACCTCTCTCTCCTGTTTCTCATATTTCTGAGGATCTGAGCTCTCAGATGTGACTCGAGCTCTGAGAGCTGAACGTTTCTCTTTCTGTTTCTGGCAGTCTGTCGCTACGCTTGCCATAGAAAGTGCTGTCTGAGGATGACCACCAAATGCAGTAAGAAGGTAAGACCACCTTCATTTCCATTCATGATGTCACTGTGGTGTCATCAGTCGTGTGTGACTTCATTCTGCTTTGCATATCGTGCTAAAGCAATGTTTTCATGCAGTTCATTCTTAATGTCTGTCTGTCTCTCCGTCCGTCCGTCCGCCCGTGCACGCCTGCATGTGTCCACCCAGTTTGATCCCGAGCAATCTTCACGACAGTTCGGCGTGGAGCTGACCCGTTTGACCAGCGACGAGAGAACAGTCCCACTAGTGGTGGAAAAACTGATCAACTACATCGAGATGCACGGACTTTACACCGAGGGCATCTACAGAAAGTCTGGATCCACCAATAAAATCAAAGAACTCAAACAGGGGCTGGACACAGGTGAGACATCTGAAGCATAGAAGATGGAGCCATGAGAAAACAAGAAACTCTTCTAAAGAATCTCTAGTGTTTTATCGTTCACGGCTCTCCATCCATATTTTTGACAGATGTGAACGGTGTAAATCTGGACGACTACAACATCCACGTCATCGCAAGCGTTCTGAAACAGTGGCTGCGAGACCTCCCTAACCCCCTCATGACCTTTGAGCTCTATCAGGAGTTTCTTAGGGCAATGGGTATGAGCGTTTATTGTCCTCTCATTTAGATCCAATGCTTTAGAAATGTTTGCGTCATCTCATTTATAGATTTATGTGGACATAATCACGCGTTTGATGTTTATCACACCAGGTCTACAGGATAAACGTGAGATCGTTCAGAGCGTTTACGCCGTCATCGATCAACTCAGCAGAACTCATCTGAGCACACTTGAGAGACTCGTATTCCATTTAGTCAGGTGAAACTCTTTTTATATTTTATTAATATAAATTCTTAATTTTTATTTTATATTGAAGTTACAGTGGAAAGGTAGGTGTGATTGATTACTTTTCTGAAATGTGACACATAAAGAAAAAAAATAAAAAACATGTAGGGCGGGGCTTTATTTTGCTCTTCTGTTTTGGATTGGTTGGTCGGAATTTGGGTCCTTCATGTTTTGATTAAAGATTAAATGTGCAAATGAATATCAGAAAAAAGACTGTTTACTCAAATAAAGCATTTAAATATTATAATATCACACCAAGAATTGTCATGCTGACTTTAAGTGTGGGGCAAGTAGAATCTAATGTTTGTGAAAGTTATTTATTGTTATGAAGACTATAAATAAAAATGTAATTAATGAAGATAATATTAAATTTTTTGATATATATTTAATATTATATTTTTGAATTAATATGAAATGAGTAATAATTGTAATACCTTGTAAACTTGATTTATTCTTACATTTTGAAGTTTATTTTAGTCTATAAACCTTTTGGGTTTCAGAATTTCGTTCCAGGAGGAGACGAACCGCATGTCTGCTAACGCTCTTGCCATCGTGTTTGCACCCTGCATACTGCGCTGTCCCGACACCACCGACCCCTTACAGAGCGTCAGAGACATCAGCAAGACCACCGCGTAAGAACCATAAAATACGGCTGTACTATTGTTGACATTTTGTGAGTTTAATGCATGCATGTTTGACCTTTAACCCTTCAGATGTGTTGAGCTGATCATCTGTGAGCAGATGAGGAAATATAAAGCCCATCTGAAAGATATCAACACGCTTGAATTTGCCGAGAGCAAAGCCAAGAGTCGCCTCACACACATCAGACGCTCGATGGTGAGTTAAACAACATTGAACGAATGTTCAGGATCTATATTCTGATGATGCTCCTCTCATTTCTAGACCCGCCTCCCATCTTGAACGTCAACTCCCATGATTAGGAAACACATAAAAGCCATGTACACAAGGGTTGTTCAATGTTCATGGGAGGTGATGATTCCTGCTAATCCTGTTTTCTTCCCCTCACTTCTTCTTTTCTTCATCCTCCTCTTTTAGAAACCCGTTCTTATTGCAGTTAGATTTATTGGCATTACGAGAACTGCCAATCCGGTATGTATTCACGTCGCAACATCTGTGTTGCGTTGCGGCTAGTGTCATGTAGTGTAGCATCGTCTGTCGCCATAGCAACCGTACGTGGTCATGATGCTGTCTGCGACAAAGGCTAATCGTGAAGCTCTGTCGTGTGATTGGTTGTGACAGATGTTGAGGAGCATACGGTCGATGTTTCTTTGGTTGGTTCTATTGCATGCGCAGTAAAAACAATTTTAACTAACAATTGCCCTTTCTTCTGCTGCATTAATACACAGCCAAACGCGGTTAAAAAGGTAAAACTTGTGTGTGTTTTAGAGTTGGCCCAAATTCATGTTAATGTTAGTGCGTGTGTCAGTTTGTGGGTCTGTGTGTGTTAGTGTTTGTTGTCTTTAGTGAGCGTTGCGCATCAAGCTGCTGTTTTATATAGTTAGGATGTGCTTCTTTTTCCATTGACACCCTGACTCAAATTCATATTCTGCTGTGATTTTCCTCTGTACTGTTCTTCCATGCGTTGTTTGAATGTTGTGAACGCATCTATGCACACCAGAGAATGTGTAACGTCTGTTCTCAAGACAATAAAGCTATCTACACCAAAGATTGGTTTTCAACTGGGGCAACATGTTTATAAATCTCTCCTTGTGACGTACCTTTATTCATGATGTCACGGCTATGTCTTTCTCATCAGAGTAAGGCACGTTTGCGTAAGAGCGGTTGCTACACGCCCTCGCCGCCCTTGAGCCCGAGGATGGCAGAGAGGGAGGAGCCGGGTGAGGAGGGTGCGGAGTCAGGGATGACTGAGCAACAACAAGCAGCAATGCACCAAGAGGAGAGAGTTTTAACTCAACAGATAGAAAACCTGCAGAAAGAGAAGTTAGTTCAATACTTTATAAACATTGACATCCTTTAAAAAAACTTTTGCAATATAAACCTGTTTATTAATTTTATTTAATTTTACAAACTTACTTTGAAATATTAATTCATTTATTTATTTATTGCATGATAATGATTATGTTGTTTTCAAGTAATTTTAAATAAATGTGAAATTTCTTTTGCTTTATATTTTTGCTTATATATAGATTTTTTTCAAATATAATTGAAATATAATGAAGTATCTTATATATTTAAAAAAGAACAGTAATTGCAGTTTTAGTGTAGTCTAATTTTAAGTGTTTATCCTTTGTGTGTTTGTGTGTGTTCAGAGAAGAGCTGACGTATGAGATGTTGGCTTTGGAGCCCAGAGGATCTGATGATGAGATGCTGGAGTCTGAGGCGTCACTCGAAACAGCCGACAGCTCAGAAAACCTCATGGAATCAGAAGGTGCTGGGTCTAATCAACATTTTTTTTACATAGTGATCAACTCTATCATACCCCCAAAACAGAACAAATACTTACCACGCTGTCATCTAGTTTTTCTAAACTGTGTTTGTTTTTAATTTTTTAGAAAGATGTCCCGGCGCACGGTCGAGGAAAGCAGAGTCCAAAAGCAGAAGAGCTCTACGCCGTCAGCCTGAATCTCTGGACTCGGTGGATTCTGTGTCCTCAGTGTCGTCCACACCTCACTATCGGTTTCGCTCCTCATCCTCCGGACCTCTCTTTTCCTCACAATCTCCCGGAGGGGACTTGCACATACTCCTCGACCAAGAAGTCTCCGAACAAGGTTCCCTGACCACCCGATGTGCCTCCAGCTCGGAGAAAATCCGTCCACGGCCCAGAGGGAACCGGAGTTGCCCGCCAAAGACCCGCGAGCCTGAGGAGGGGGGCGGCCGCACCAGGGAACATGACTTCGGTTCTGCTCAGCCACTAGTGCTCTATGGAAGTAATGAATTCATGGTGTGATAGTGGCAGCCGAAATGCAAACAAAACGCTGGATGTCATAAGTAATCGTCTTGATATCTACGACCCACTGACTGTAAAGTGGACCAGCTGGACCGGTCCAAAAATCCTAAGAAAAGCCCGACAGGGAAAGAACGCTTTTTATCTGTCAAGTCCATTTTCATGTTTACAGAACTGAGCCGATGAGGGAGGTCATATGACTTCTATTGACTGCATGCCATGTTGCTATATTGTTTTCACTCTATGATAACGAGAACCTTTGATAATGCGCTAAATATGTAAAATACTATGATTATATTGTTGATAAGGGTCAAAAGAATCATGTAAATAGCTGAAATCTCTGTGCTGCTGATCGACCCTTGTGAAAGATTTTAATTGTGTCTGTACGGTGTGAAACTCGTGTCTGTTTCTGTCTGTATGTTTATTATATATGCCAATCTCACAAAAGCGCTTTTCGGTTACATTACAGCCAAATAATAAAAAGAATCACATTTTTATGACCATTAAAAATTAATTTGCATTGTATGAAAATGTATTTATGAATAAAAAAATGTGTGATTCTTTTTCTTAATGGTAAGTTTAATTTAGTTGTTGTTTACTATAATTAGGATACGTTTTTAAGTGTATTACTGGCACAAAGGTCTTTATTTTAATATATTGTCATGATTTAATATAAAATGCGTAACACAGTTGACGCTATTGTGAGATTCATGGTGTTGTTTTTGCTTTGGTTTGTTCCAGATTGACATTCTCTTCTGAAAAATCATGCTGAAGAGACGTGAAATGTGACATGTTTACGTCCCACAATGCTTTGCTGGTGTCACTCACCGTTTACTCAGTGTTACGTGCAACCTATTCAGGACTTGAAATATGTTTTACGTCATTGTTCATTTGTAAATTGCTTTTTATATATTGTGTTTATACATGCATAAATTTTATTGGTTTTAATGATATAAATATATTTTTGGTGTATCGTAACATCGTGCCATCCGGATTTAGTTTTTGCCAGTTTTTCTTGGTTAAAAATTCATTTCCCTCTGATCTGGCCTTGCAAACACATTTATAGACAGGACTCTTCAGCTTTAAAGAACAATTCATGTTAAACACATAACAAGGATATAGAAAACTGCAAAATGCTTTAAATATATTATAGGAAGTTAACTTAACGTACAGGAACATGTCTCATAAGCTGTTTAAGGTTTTTTGGGGTGTGTGTCTGCTGTCTCAGATATAAGGCATGGCCTGGTGAAAAAAACATTGCCTCATTTTATGTTTTGATAAAATATTTGGGTACTATTTTAATTCTCAGTGAGTGTTTCCCTCAGTGTTGACAGTCATTTATCATCGATGGCTTCCATGTTTTGAAGTGAAATGAAGTGATGGCTCTGTCCTACACAAACATGCTCCAAAGATCACAAAAGGTCAATGATTGATATCCTGGCCCTCATTTCGGTTATTTATTATTTCTGTGAATTATTTTCAACAAATCGTTCATATTATTGTTCATTTGTCGGGCACACTGATGGATCCAGAAAACATTCATTAAATAACATTAAATAATCATACATTTGTAAGACCGACGTGATGGTTAGTAAAGACCGGTTTTAATGTGGGTGAAATGTTCATGTAAAGAAGGTTTTTGTGAGCATGCCACACTATTAAACACTTCTCCGTGTATTTAAAGTCTGTTGAGGGATTATGTGTATTATGTGTTCTGATGTAGGATTATTATTTGATGTTGAATGATCTGTTTGTGTTGGCCGTGCAATCTGTCATATTTCTGAACGTGAAAATCACTGTGTAAGGATGTAAAAAGAAAATGAACAAAATCATTGTCTTATTTAAAAAAAACCTGAGTCATGTTTTTGTTTTTCTTACCTGGAATACAATCCTCTTAAATATTTGACTAAATGTCATTTATTAGAGTTACAATATTGATGTCAGAATTACCGTACGATGTGTTTCTGTGTGGTCTGAAGACGCCTTTAAAACACATTAAGTTATTTTTATCATATAATGTAAAAGTTTGAATTTATGTAAACAAGTGATTAAAGGTTTTATTTTTAATATATATTAAATACTTACAAAATATAACATAGGCCCAACTTCTGCTTTCTGTGACGAGAAAAGCCCGCCTGCAATATGATTGGTCGGTAAGTCCTGCCTGCTTTCATTTGATTGGTCATCTCAATCAGCTTTCACAGTGACGTGTGTCGTGACGAGCTCTAAGATCGGCGAGTGAGAAGACCGTAAAATATAAATATTAATATAAAAACACATTTATATTCTTAATAGTAAACATAACATGTGTCACGGCTCCTCCTCTGCTTCACAGGGGCGGTTCCTCCTGTAGGTAGAGGAGGGTCGTTAGTGATTGGAGCCACCTGGGCTCTCTCTCTCTCTCTCTCTCTCTCTCTCTCTGGTCTCTCTCTGTCTCTCTCTCTCTCTCTCTGGGCTCTCTCTCTCTCTCTCTCTCTCTCTCTCTGGTCTCTCTCTCTCTCTCTCTGGGCTCTCTCTCTCTCTCTCTCTCTCTGGGCTCTCTCTCTCTCTCTCTGGGCTCTCTCTCTCTCTCTCTCTCTCTGGGCTCTCTCTCTCTCTCTCTCTCTCTCTCTCTCTCTCTCTCTCTCTCTCTCTCTCTCTCTCTCTCTCTCTCTCTCTCTCTCTCTGTTTGTAAACATGTTTATATTTGTTATTGTGATAAAACTAGAGTTCATTGAGTTGACTCCCCCTCCCCCTCCCGAGGACTCGTGCTTACGTCATCACATGAGACTCCACATGTCACGGAAGTGAAACTGTGAAATGCGGAAATAAAGTTCTGAAGTTCTGTCACTGAAGAAGTGATATCTGATATTATGAAGAATAATGTGTTTTATTAAACTCATCTCATTTCTATTGAAACTGTTAGGCTGGAAATCTTGTGAGTTCTCTTTTGTTTGTTTGTTTGTTGTTGTTGTTGTGTGTTTGTGTCATGTGTGTGATTGTGTTCACGATTGTGTTCCAGATAAACCCATGACGTCAGATGTTGAGAATGAAACGCCGGTGTTCTTTGACCTGGAGACAACTGGACTCAGTAGGTCATGGTGATGTTCTTCACGACTCTTGTAACCATGGCTCTTGTATATGATGGGATGTATTTTTCCACAGACACATCCACTTGTGATATCGTGCAGCTGTCAGCGGTCTGTGGTCATAAATCCTTTAACGAGTTTATTTTACCTCGATGTGACGTAACAGCGGGAGCCACACATGTCACCGGGTTCTGGGTCTCTGATGGTGTCTTATATCTCCACCAGACACCTGTGAGTACATCTACACACAGACCAGCACTCGTCAGATTCATTTCATTCCTCAAAACCATCAACAGACCCTTTCTGGTGGCGCATAACAGCCGAAGGTTCGACTGGCCCATCCTGCTGAGGGTTCTGAGGGAGTCTGGCCTATGTGAGGACTTTCTGAAGGTCGTGTCTGGTTGTGTAGACACGTTGAGTCTGAGCAGAGAGATGTTTCATCTGGAGAAATACTCGCAGCAGTTCCTCGTCCAACACTTCTTAAGGCAGACTTACGGAGCTCATGATGCTTCTGAAGACGCCAGAACTCTTCAAGATCTCTACAGAGTCTGGAAACCTTCGAAAGATCTGGAGATGAAACACAAGGTGTTCAGCCACAACATTCTTAATAAGACACATCAATTCTAAAAACACGCGGAACTTTAGGACAGGGAATTATTTTGGAGTTTTTATTATTGCTTATAGTCCAGGGCTGAAGTCCCTGTCCGGCGGCGCCTGCATCCTGTCGAATGTTCCAACCTTTCCCAAATCATGCCCTGGTGTTTAGAGAGTTTGACTCCTATCCCTAAGGTTGTGGGTTCAAGTCTCGGGCCAGCAACACCTAAGTTATAGTGTCAATATCATGACTTGTACTAGCACAGGACCCACAACTGCTTCCCGGGTGCCACAGCATAAATCGTGTGTGTGTGTGTGTGTGTGCGTGCGTGATTATTGGTGTGTGTGTGTGTGTGTGCGTGATTATTGGTGTGTGTGTGTGTATGTGTGTGCGTGATTATTGGTGTGTGTGTTTGTGAGAGAACTTTGGTTGGGTTAAATGCAGAGCATGAATTATGAGTATGGGTCACCATACTTGGCTGTATGTCACATCTTCTTTAAAAAAAACTCAGCTGCAATTTGTTTTTGGCAAAAATTCAGCAATAAAAATGATTTAAAAAACAGAAAATATACAATTATACATTGATGCAATTATAAAAGACAATAACTTAACTGACTTTTGTCTCCAAAATATACATTTCAAAATGTTCACTTATGGTCATATTCCATATTAGGAACACAGATCATTAAAAAATAATGCAGCTTTTTTGTTACAAGGATTTTGTGACGTTTCATAAAATATTGTTTTATTGTTTCAAATTATCTTTTCGAATGTCTGATTCTGTCTGTGTGTAAAATGATGATGGCTCATGTAGTTTTATAATTGGTCCAAAAATCTTAGCAAATCTGTTTTTTATACTTAAAATTGTCAAACTATATATGTCAAATCCTACCATGATTATTATGCTGAACGTGTGGAAATTATTGGACATTTGATTACATCTTAATTGTATTGATGTTAAAATTCCTATTTAATTTACTGAAAAAAAAGATTTTAATAAAAATAATATTCTTATTGAAATTTTAAGTTCCTGGTTTTAAACTTAGGCAACTCTGCAAAGATGTCAACGTTGCAATGAAAAAATAAAGTTTCACTTCAAGTTTAAATGATACCAAAAACACAGATTTCAAACATTGGGGGTTCAAATAACCGAGGTCTCATAGTTTTAAATGTCATGTTTATTACGTATCTATCATATTTAAGGTTTTATTAATAATTGTCCCTTTTACATTTATTGGTTATTATTACATCCAGATTACTTCCCTACAAAGTTTGTCATCTCACAAAAAAACATTGTCCAAAAGAAAAACTTGTGCACAAACTTTTATCCTCTTGTTTAAATTTTATCAATCAGAAAGAGTTTTAATGCTAAGAATGCTTTTGCATAGAGTTTTAGGATTTGGTAAAATATAAACAGATGGGTAGATGTATCGAGGACAAATAATGCTCTGAGCATTTTTATGTATGATCTCTAAAACTAGAATTACTCAGTTCTCCTTTCATGCAGGTGTCATAAAATTGTATATAACACATAACCGTAAAAATCTTTTTAATACACTCTTTAAAATTTAATTATCTTAACACCAAACACTTCTGTCTGCCTTTCTATTCATCTATTAAGTTGAAAGTCACAAAGTAATTTACATATCGAGATGATGAAAATCAAATGAACATTGCATCCTTGTCTGGCTATCAAACATTTACTTTTTACATTGTCATTTAGCAGACGCTTTTATCCAAAGCGACTTACAATAGTCGAGGAGACAATGAAGCCGTAAATAGCCGATACAACAATAGGTGAACAAGTGCTACAACAATGAGTTACACAGAGAGCAAAGTTACAAAAGATTTTTTTTTTTTTTGATAGAGTGAGTATGTTAGAAAAGAAGTGAGTTAGTGAGTTAGGTGTAGCCGGAAAAGATGAGTTTTTAGGAGTTTTTTAAAGATAGAGACCGAGTCTGACGAGCGTGAGGCCATACACTAAAGATGAGTTCCTGGAAAGTTTACAAAAGCTTTCGAACTGTTTCTAAGCATACAAAGCAAATTTAATAAAAGAAACACAAAACTGTATACACTGTAAGGTTTTTATTATAATAATATTTTGTTTTTACATGAATACCTTTATGTGATATTCATCTGAATGAACAGTTACAGCACACAGACCACATGAATGTTTTGAATAGCTTCAGTGTGTTTATATCCTCAGATAAACTGAGACAGAAGAACTATTAAAGCAGAATTTGTCCGGAGAATTTTTGTCTGAAAACTCTGATCAGCTATGTTATAGTAAAAACGAGTGGTGTGAGGTTAATATTTATTTTTTTGTGGAGTAAAAGTTCTGACATTTTTGACAGACTTTTAAACAAACATCGCCTGATCCTTCAGAATACTAGAGACACAAAAGTCCAAATATGCAAGGTTTCATCCAGCAATTTACTCATCCATTTCCACATCTTCTGCCAGCTTTTGGACCATCTTTTCCTCGAGCTTTTTGGCTTGACCTAAAATGAACAAAATAGATATGAGAAGAGATTTTTTGAAACACATCTTACTGACGTTACACTGATGATGTATCTCACCTGCGTGTGGAGCTTTGATAAGATGAATGTTTTTCTTGACTTCACTGATGTCTGCTGCTTTCTCAAGCTCCTTGCCTTTCTTCAGCCTTTTGACATAAAAAAAATATTCATGTAAACGATTATGAATATTTACAGATTACAAAATCCATAAATACAATCATCTGCATTTCTATAAGTGAAATCTCTACAGTGATCTTATTGTCCCCAATTTTATAGTAGAAAGACGTTATAAGTTGCATAACAATTGCCATGAAATAAAAAATGAAATATATATAATTACATAATATTTCAGAAACATAGATACTAAGATAACTTAAGTGATTGTAAAGGCATAAAACTTTGGCTTTCCTATAGCTCAGTTGTGAGAGCATCCCAGGAATTAAACACCAAATCTAAATCTTCTTTAGAAAATAACATCTGCTAAATTCATAAATATAAATGGGGGGGGTTAGACATTTAGATTTTATATATATCGATATTAATTGCACTGACTCACCTGTTTACAATAAATCGTGCCTGTCTCTTCTGTTTGATCACTTCAACCTTCTTCATTGCCTCCACTATGAAAACACAAACATTATTCAGGATTAAAAAATTGAAGGAATTTGATTTACCATTTGATCAATGTGAAACTTACCTGTCTTGCTCCAAAGTTCTCTGTTGTATTTGACTGGAATATTTCTGCGCTTTTCAAACTCCAGTGAATTATCCTGTCAAACAGAATGAGCAGAACATTAATGGACAATAACTGACTTTATTTACAAAGAATACATCATGTTATGATATATTAACAGTATAGATCTTGCTATGATATATTAACAGTATAGATCTTGCTATGATATATAATCAGTATAGACCTCGCTATGATATATAATCAGTATAGATCTTGCTATGATATATAATCTGTATAGATCTTGCTATGATATATAATCAGTATAGATCTTGCTATGATATATAATCAGTATAGATCTTGCTATGATATATAATCAGTATAGACCTCGCTATGATATATAATCAGTATAGATCTTGCTATGATATATAATCAGTATAGACCTTGCTATGATATATAATCAGTATAGATCTTGCTATGATATATAATCAGTATAGACCTTGCTATGATATATAATCAGTATAGACCTTGCTATGATATATAATCAGTATAGACCTTGCTATGATATATAATCAGTATAGATCTTGCTATGATATATAATCAGTATAGACCTTGCTATGATATATAATCAGTATAGACCTTGCTATGATATATAATCAGTATAGATCTTCCTATGATATATAATCAGTATAGACCTTGCTATGATATATAATCAGTATAGATCTTGCTATGATATATAATCAGTATAGATCTTGCTATGATATATAATCAGTATAGACCTTGCTATGATATATAATCAGTATAGATCTTCCTATGATATATAATCAGTATAGATCTTCCTATGATATATAATCAGTATAGATCTTGCTATGATATATAATCAGTATAGACCTTGCTATGATATATAATCAGTATAGATCTTGCTATGATATATAATCAGTATAGACCTTGCTATGATATATAATCAGTATAGATCTTGCTATGATATATAATCAGTATAGATCTTGCCATGATAAATAATCAGTATAGACCTTGCCATGATATATAATCAGTATAGACCTTCCTATGATATATAATCAGTATAGATCTTGCTATGATATATAATCAGTATAGATCTTGCTATGATATATAATCAGTATAGATCTTGCTATGATATATAATCAGTATAGACCTTGCTATGATATATAATCAGTATAGATCTTGCCATGATATATAATCAGTATAGATCTTGCCATGATATATAATCAGTATAGATCTTGCCATGATATATAATCAGTATAGACCTTGCTATGATATATAATCAGTATAGATCTGGCTATGATATATAATCAGTATAGACCTTGCTATGATATATAATCAGTATAGACCTTGCTATGATATATAATCAGTATAGATCTTGCTATGATATATAATCAGTATAGATCTGGCTATGATATATAATCAGTATAGACCTTGCCATGATATATAATCAGTATAGACCTTGCTATGATATATAATCAGTATAGACCTGGCTATGATATATAATCAGTATAGACCTTGCTATGATATATAATCAGTATAGATCTGGCTATGATATATAATCAGTATAGATCTTGCTATGATATATAATCAGTATAGATCTTGCTATGATATATAATCAGTATAGATCTTGCTATGATATATAATCAGTATAGATCTTGCTATGATATATAATCAGTATAGATCTTGCTATGATATATAATCAGTATAGATCTTGCTATGATATATAATCAGTATAGACATTGCTATGATATATAATCAGTATAGATCTTGCTATGATATATAATCAGTATAGATCTTGCTATGATATATAATCAGTATAGATCTTGCTATGATATATAATCAGTTTAGATCTTGCTATGATATATAATCAGTATAGATCTTGCTATGATATATAATCAGTATAGATCTTGCTATGATATATAATCAGTATAGATCTTGCTATGATATATAATCAGTATAGATCTTGCCATGATATATAATCAGTATAGATCTCGCTGTGATATATAATCAGTATAGATCTTGCTGTGATATATAATCAGTATAGATCTTGCTATGATATATAATCAGTATAGATCTTGCTATGATATATAATCAGTATAGATCTTGCTATGATATATAATCAGTATAGACATTGCTATGATATATAATCAGTATAGACATTGCTATGATATATAATCAGTATAGATCTTGCTATGATATATAATCAGTATAGATCTTGCTATGATATATAATCAGTATAGATCTTGCTATGATATATAATCAGTATAGATCTTGCTATGATATATAATCAGTATAGATCTTGCTATGATATATAATCAGTATAGATCTTGCTATGATATATAATCAGTATAGATCTTGCTATGATATATAATCAGTATAGATCTTGCTATGATATATAATCAGTATAGATCTCGCTGTGATATATAATCAGTATAGATCTCGCTATGATATATAATCAGTATAGATCTCGCTATGATATATAATCAGTATAGATCTCGCTATGATATATAATCAGTATAGATCTTGCTATGATATATAATCAGTATAGACATTGCTATGATATATAATCAGTATAGATCTTCCTATTATATATAATCAGTATAGATCTTCCTATTATATATAATCAGTATAGATCTTCCTATTATATATAATCAGTATAGATATTGCTATGATATATAATCAGTATAGATATTGCTATGATATATAATCAGTATAGACCTTGCTATGATATATAATCAGTATAGATCTTGCTATGATATATAATCAGTATAGATCTTGCTATGATATATAATCAGTATAGATCTTGCTATGATATATAATCAGTATAGATCTTGCCATTATATATAATCAGTATAGATCTTGCTATGATATATAATCAGTATAGATCTTGCCATTATATATAATCAGTATAGATCTTGCTATGATATATAATCAGTATAGATCTTGCTATGATATATAATCAGTATAGATCTTGCTATGATATATAATCAGTATAGATCTTGCTATGATATATAATCAGTATAGATCTTGCTATGATATATAATCAGTATAGATCTTGCTATGATATATAATCAGTATAGACCTTGCTATGATATATAATCAGTATAGATATTGCTATGATATATAATCAGTATAGATCTTGCCATTATATATAATCAGTATAGATCTTGCTATGATATATAATCAGTATAGATCTTGCTATGATATATAATCAGTATAGATCTTGCTATGATATATAATCAGTATAGATCTTGCCATTATATATAATCAGTATAGATCTTGCCATTATATATAATCAGTATAGATCTTGCTATGATATATAATCAGTATAGATCTTGCTATGATATATAATCAGTATAGATCTTGCTATGATATATAATCAGTATAGATCTTGCTATGATGTTTGAATGATGTGTGTAGAATAGAGAAGATCTCTGACCACTGTCAGCTCTTTTCCTGAAGACTTTCTGAAGGCTTTGGTCCATCTGGTCTTTCTTGGGTTTCTCTTCTTCTTGAAGTTCTTGTGGCATTTGGACCTGCAGAACTGAAAAACCTACAACACACAAACATGTCTGTACGTCACCATCAGAAACTCTCAGGAGAACGGGTCATGAGGTAACTAATACACAAAAACAACACAATAAATGATCATACAAGTACACAAACGAGATTCATTGATAACATCTGTGTGTGTAACAAACACAACATGTACACAAGAGCAATAACAACAACAATAACAACAATAATCACAATAATAATAATAACAATAATAATGATTAAGTGTTGATTTACCTTACAGTCATTGCGTACAAACATCATTCCGTGTCCCGGATAAACCGGAGCTGAGCAGAAATAACACTTTTCAATCCGCATTTTGCTCGATTATTGTTATTCCGCCGTACACGTGCGGCCACACTACACACGCACAGACGGAGAGAGGAAGTGCGTCACTCCAGTGCGTGACGTCATGACGCACTGCACGGGCTCTACCGCCGCGCGCAGGCGGGGAGAGGAACTACAGCTCAATCTGCACCATGCATCACTGAACAACAGCAGAACAATCATAAATACAATAAACTTCATGTAAACATCTACTTGTGCTTGACATGTTTGTGTGTAGGAGGAATTGTACAGATGCTCGGCTACTGTGGAAGACTTTTATTCACATTTACACCATAAATAAGTTTCCACTGCATAGTCAGAATAACAAACTTAACGTATACAGAAATAACTTCTTAAGAATAACACAAGACTCTGTTTCTAATAAAACATCATATTCATGTTTAGTAGACTGGAATGCAGAAGTTGGAAAACTAAAACAATTAAAGTAAACTTAAGTCTTGAACAAACTTAAGCCTTATAAACTTTCCTTTACATTTATTACATGATTTCTGATTGTATTGTATGACACGTTTGTGTTTAATGGACAACAAATACACTAAAGAAGGTCAAAATCTTTATAAACTTTTTTTTGTTATTTTTACTTTATTTTCGCCGAACCTTATTAGATTAGATTAGATTAGATTAAATTAAATTAGATTAGATTAGATTAGATTCAACTTTATTGTCATTGCACATGTAAGATACAAGGCAACGAAATGCAGTTAGCAACTAACCAGAAGTGCAATAAGCAGTAAATACAGGATTATATATGTAATATATACAATAATAATACAGAATATATGAATATAGATAAGTATTATTGACAGATTTACAGGTTAATATACAGGCAGGTGTGCTATGAACATCCTATACATTATGTACAAGTGTATGTACACTTTAGACAGAACTATAAACATAATTTACAGTATGAATTTACATTTGGGCAATTTCAACTAATTAAATTAAATTGAATTAAATTGCTACCGGTATATTGAAAGCATCTCTTTGTATTACACAAAACCCTTGTTACTCGTGTTTAAATCTATTATAATACATATGAAATAACGCTCTTAAAACCTCATATGAGTATCTGAACCAACAAATGTTTCTTCTAGCTTTTGGATTTTGCATCATTCATTCCAGCCCTAAAGATTATCTTCTACGATTCTAATTCTGAAGGGAAAAATTACGACTTAAGTTGCTTTTTTAGAAAAAAACAGATGTACATTATACAAACAGGATTTGTGCTTTGGTGAATCCCGTCGTCAACAGCTCCCACTTCATCCTCAACTTTATTCATTTAAAATAAAATGTTTACAATCTCATCAAAATACTCTAAAAACATGTCATTAAAGCTTGAAGCAGAGCTGTGTAAGATCCATCCGGTCTTCTAATGATCCGGGACGCCCAAAAGATGTGACAACACAAGTGCAGTCACTTGTCTTTTCATCTGAAAAAGAATTTTTACAACTCAATTTAAAGCGGTTCGTGGTTCCAGTTAGTGTAGGTGATCTGAGGCAGTGACACTGTAGGCTTGGGGTTGGAGAGTGACACTGTAGGCTTGGGGTTGGAGAGTGACACTGTAGGCTTGGGGTTGGAGAGTGACACTGTAGGCTTGGGGTTGGAGAGTGACACTGTAGGCTTGGGGTTGGAGAGTGACACTGTAGGCTTGGGGTTGGAGAGTGACACTGTAGGCTTGGGGTTGGAGAGTGACACTGTAGGCTTGGGGTTGGAGAGTGACACTGTAGGCTTGGGGTTGGAGAGTGACACTGTAGGCTTGGGGTTTGAGGTCGGAACTGTAGGCTTGGGGTTGGAGGTTGACACTGTAGGCTTGGGATTGGAGGGTGACACTGTAGGCTTGGGGTTGGAGGGTGACACTGTAGGCTTGGGGTTGGAGGGTGACACTGTAGGCTTGGGATTGGAGGGTGACACTGTAGGCTTGGGATTGGAGGTTGACACTGTTGGCTTGGGATTGGAGGTTGACACTGTTGGCTTGGGATTGGAGGGTGACACTGTAGGCTTGGGGTTGGAGAGTGACACTGTAGGCTTGGGGTTGGAGAGTGACACTGTAGGCTTGGGGTTGGAGAGTGACACTGTAGGCTTGGGGTTGGAGAGTGACACTGTAGGCTTGGGGTTGGAGAGTGACACTGTAGGCTTGGGATTGGAGGGTGACACTGTAGGTTTTGGGTTGGAGGGTGACACTGTAAGCTTGGAGTTGGAGGTCGGAACTGTAGGCTTGGAGTTGGAGGGTGACACTCTAGGCTTGGGGTTGGAGGGTGGACCTGTAGGTTTGGGGTTGGAGGATGACACTGTAGGCTTGGGGTTGGAGCTCAGCTTTGTTGGCTTGGGGTTGGAGCGTGACTCTGTTGGCTTGGGGCTGGAGGCCGGAACTGTAGGCTTGGGGTTTGAAGGTGTAACTGTAGACTTTGGGTTGGAGGGAGGAATTGTAGGCTTTGGGCTTGAGGGTGACACTGTAGGCTTGGGGTTGGAGGTCGGTTTTGTTGGCTTGGGGCTGGAGGGTGACACTGTAGGCTTGGGGTTGGAGGTCGGTTTTGTTGGCTTTGGGGTTGGAGGGTGACTCTGTAGGCTTGGGGCTGGAGGTCGGAACTGTAGGCTTGGGGTTGGAGAGTGACAATGTAGGCTTGGGGTTGGAGGGTGACACTGTAGGCTTGGGGTTGGAGTGTAACACTGTAGGCTTGGGGTTAGAGGGTGACACTGTAGGCTTGGGGTTGGAGGGTGGAACTGTAGGCTTGGGGTTGGAGGCCGGTACTGTAGGCCTGGGTTTGAAGGTGTAACTGTAGGCTTGGGGTTGGAGGGTGACACTGTAGGTTTTGGGTTGGAGGGTGACACTGTAAGCTTGGAGTTGGAGGTCGGAACTGTAGGCTTGGAGGGTGGAACTGTAGGCTTGGGGTTGGAAGGACACACTGTAGGCTTGGGGTTGGAGGTTGGAACTGTAAAAACCCAAAAGAAACGGTGCTTCTCGACGCGCACCTTAAAGTCAATATAAACTGCTTTAATATTAAGGACTTAATCACGTTTTATATAAGGAGACATCTTGAAGGACCAAGGTTGATAGAACAGATATAATTTTGCTTGCAGTAACGTTAAAGGGATAGTTATTCAAAAATAAATATTCTTTCTTTGTGATCATAGACAAAGAAATGCATACATATACGGACCAACTCAAAGTTGAGTTAATAATGACATATTTTTGTATTTTTGGTTGAACCATTGTCTTATCCATACCTTAGATTTTTTCTGATGTTATTTTTGAAATGTCATTCTCACAACTGTGAAGTGCATTGCCGAATATTTACGATGTTTTACTCTTTTTAAATGGAAAGTATCCATTTTTACTATGCAAACTTAAAACTGTAAAGTCTCTTAAATTAAAAAGTCTCTTTGTGCTTATATTTAGACATGTTTAAAGAAGTCAGTAAGAAGTTTGAGCAATTGTTCAGGACAAACCTGGGAGAAGAGACGGAGACATTAGATGATGACATTCCTTCAACTATCACACAATGAAAATACAGAATCAAACAAAACATATTTATTATATTGTGCATTGTTCTGACCACTGTTTGGCATCCAAACTGATACAACATGTTCTGTGTTAACGCACGAGGGACTCAAACAATACAAATCCTAAAAATACACACAGAAACCAAAAGTCATTAGAGATCCTGATAGATGTTTGGATTCAGGATTTAAACGAACCTGTGTTTGGCTTCTGCGCATTCACCCCAAAAAAAATGTGTTCATGTGGATTTACCCAAACATAAAAAACAACATACAACACGGGACATTTTCACAAATAACAATATAAAAATAAAGGTAAAATACAAAGAAAGTGAAATCTTTCCGTCCCTACTTTACATTCATTTTCTCAGCAGATGTTTCAGATGTTAACAGATGTGTGGATGAGCAGTCGTAGTCGAAACACAATGCATCTTCAATAAAGCAAACGAATGACAAAATGTTAAGTCTACGCAATACAGGGGTGACAATATTCATCTTTGGTTTAGATTTCTTTTGCATTCTGAAATGATTATTATGTGTCACTTCGATCAAAGGGTTTTCCCACAAAGATTTGAATCAAACTGGTTAATTCATCCACACAGATCCTTCGTACTGCACACTTTGGTAAATGTAAGGATAATATTGTTGAATATCACCATTGTTTGTGTCCAGCCCAATGAAAGAAATGCACAAGTCTTTGGATTTTAGCATCTATCAGCACACCTGCTTCACTACAATCTAACATGAACCGAGTAACGCTCAACCAAAATCTGAGCACTAAAGCTACACCCAAATAATACTCCACTATTCCATTTAAGGTCTAGAAAATGAATTTTTGGCACTTTCAAATATACAGAAATATAAATATATATCTTTGGAGGTAATGGTATCCGGCAACATTTGGCATCTCTGTATAACGTTTCTGTTCATTCTTTGGATCGGATATTTTTTATATTGCAAATGACCCTTGAATCATAAGGCCATCATCATCATCATCATCATCACATAAAGCTTTCAGAGTCTGGTGCATCACCAGTGTTTTAAAGTTATTTACCCAAAAAAATCAAGCGTTTGTTTCAGGATTAATACAAGTGAATAGTCTGGGACATGTGATTCCCAAAAAACAAAAATCATTTGTGTGTTCTTTAGACTATAAAGTCATCCAGGACTTTACTTCTGACCAGAAGTATGACATCAATAATTCCTGTACTTTCTGTAGATAACACCACACATGATATTTAAAGATTTTGATTCGTACTGATCCTGAAACACTCTCTCAAAAGACAAACGCTAAATCAAACAAATGTAAGAATCGAAAACAGCAAACCAATCTCCAACCGATGCACAAATAGTCAATATACAAATTTGCAAAAACGGATCAAAAACAAGATCTCTCAGACAACACAAAACAGCGCAGAGAGATGCAAACAGAAACTACGAATGCGTAAGAAATGTATTAAATAAAGCAAGTAATAAATGTTCATCGCAACACTTTGATCACCAGATTCAGACCGTATAAAAGCAGCTTTCATTACAAATGTTTTTCTTATAACCTGAGGCACATTTACTAATGAACTGGTTATTTTCTTCAAGTACAAAACCAAAATCTTCACTGTGGAGTCCAAAAATCTGATTGTGAACATGTCTAAAATAAGTTTTTTGCTTTGTGCATCAGGTCCGAATTCTCTGCTTATATTTTCAGACTTTTGTATTCTTATTGTATGACTAACACATTCATGTCCATAAATAAATGAAGTAAAGCCAGAAAGCGTAAAGCATTAATTCCTTATGAAGATCAAAAGATTGACTGAGGTAGAGAGACAGCAGTACAAAACTCCGTCTCTGTCACTTACACAAACAGTAAAATCTTGACTGTTTGTGTGAAGCGTATTAAAGAAATCTTAAGACATTCATTTCTCGTCGTGACATCATTTCTTTGGGAATCTCCCAGCACAGATCAATGCTGAGAAGTGCACGTTTTTCAAAGCCAGAACATTTAAGACTTGTTAATCTTTGGCACAAATACTGTATCGGTGTGACATCTAGCTCAAGGTCACGACACAGACGGGTGTTTCTGATGATTGGTTTTGGACGGGATCATCGGAGGTTTTGACTGGACTGCCGGTTTCCGTCTCATCCTGAGAGCAGTTTCCAGAATCCCCCGTCTCTCTGCTGGTCTGGGAGGTCTCAGACTCTCCCAGCGGATGATATAAGATGTGAAGAGAAGAACCCTGAGCGGTGATGACCGGATGTTCTTCCTCGTAACAGAGAACCGTCTTACCAACTTCATAAACACAAGCGTGACCTTCCACCTGTCCAAACATTACAGATCACATTTAATTCCTCAAAGTCTTCAATCCATTATTTCTAAACTTTTATACGAACAAAACTTGCCGTGTTTTTCTCTGCCTCAGACATGTTGCTTAAGAAATTCCATCTCGTCTGTTTGCTCTGAGCGTTACTTAGAATCGGGCCGGTGCTGTCTATCATTAAACCTGTTCCTCCCTGAAACAATAAAAAATGTTTAAGCCGGTAAACATTTCAGCTTTTTCCATTTTAATCATTCAATTTCAATTACTTTGGCATCAATGAAATGCATCCTCATCATCGGTACATGAGTGTCTGTGTCCTCCGCTCGATGCTGATTGGCTGAACTCCCGCCGTGCTCATTCCTCACGTGTCCACTCATCTTTGAAGATGACGATGATTTCCTGCTGAGAAGATGACGAGAATTATTTCTGTGCATTGATAAACCGAAAAGTGCATTAAAATGAAGCGTACCGTGTTTTATTCTGGGCAAAGAGGATGAAGATGCAGAGGAGGATGCAGATGAGAGCGATACACACACCGATGATGATACCCGTCATGGATTTCTCATCGATGCGGTAAAGGCTGTCCATAAATGCAGCTGAAATGCATACCAGTAAAATCAGATCAAGCACAGAATCATAACACATTTATTTACATTTACATTTATTCATTTGACAATTTTATCAAACGTTTTGTGCAGTGATCAATTATCACTACGGAGTAGTCAGGGGTAAGATGTCTTACTCAAGGACACCACAACTTACCCCATAACACATCACAGAGCGTCAGGAAATATATCTGTACCTGTTTCCTCAGCGTGACTATCCGTGTGACGTGGATTTTTGCTCTGATGATATTTGTTTCGGAGTAGCTGAAGCTCAACGGTGCCGGAGAACGGACCGTCGCCCGCCTGGTTAGATGCTGAGATCTTCACCAGATACACATGACCTGACTCCAGCTTCTCCAGAAGAGCCATTGTGTTTGTACCTGGAACACAACAGTTCTCATTGATCTTTCACAGATGACATCTCTTGAATGGTTTCATTCTCTCTCAACTAAGTCTTATCAGTGTCTTAGATATTTCTTAAGAGGAAAAGCGTCAGAAATCCCATGAATGTTTCAGGGCAATGTCTAACATATCTGAATATTATAGAAGGTCTCAGTTTGATCTCAAACATTTCTCATCAAATTTACTCCAATCAAATTGTATGAGACCAGAATTATAACCAGTATTGTTTCTGTTTCGATTTCTCCTAATCAATATAAAGAAAATCATCTGAGATTAATTACTTGAGATACATGAGAGAACAACGTCAAATCTCATAAGATCTAAAAGAGCAGCATCTGAGCGATTGCATTTTGCTCCACCAATGCAATTCAAGCAGGCTAGGGGACCACTTGAGTATTTGCCCTTAAAGGAGTTGTGAGACATAAATGAGACATAAATTAACTGATGTACCTTCTCTTTGCAGAACCTGCCATTCACCGGCGAGCCACGAAGTCTGTGAGGCATACAGGATCGTGTAGTGAGCCACAGACAGGTTTGGTTGATCAGGTGGTCTCCATGACACCAGTGCTGTCCCATCATCGATCAGAGACACTTTTACATCCAGAGGAGGACAGGACGGAGCTGTGGAGCACAACACATGTGTGAAGGAAACCTGTCTTGTAGATCTCATCTCATCACAGAGGTGTTAGTCTGGACCAATACCTTCTAGTAAAGTTTTCTGGTAGACCGTCACACTCCAGGGACTGGACATCTGATCCATATGCAGACGAACGGCAAACTCATATCGAGTGTTGGGCTGCAGACCTGTGAGTGTCACTGTTTGATCATTTCTAATGAGAGAGAGAGAGAGATACTTGATTCATCTGCTCAAGAAACCCATACAAGTTCTGAAGTTCTGCTGGACAGGAAAAGATAAGGACTCACGTTTGGAGGTAGCGGACTCCTGAGGCGTCGGGTGAACTCACAGGGCCGCAGCGGATGGAATAACTGATGGCTTTTCCAGAACTAAACGCAGGTCGACTCCAGCTCAGAATCACAGCAGATGACGTGTTGGATTTAGCATGAACCTGATCCGGAGGAGGAAGAGCAGCCAGTCTGCGGTTCGGTGCAGCTGAAATACACACACACACTTTCTATTACTTACCAGTTCTTAATCAAAATATATTCTTTATACTTCAGCCACATACTGTAAAGAACACTAACATCAAAACGTAATCCCGCCTCGTATACAATATATAATGTAGAATTGGATGGAATCTCTGTGTGTCCTATGTGTAAAGCTGAATACAAAAATACATTCAGCTTAGAATATAAATGAAAATGAGATTAAGTATAACAATTAAATAAAACCATGAACTGTATTTGGGATTTTGAATAGTTATAGTTACATGTTTATAGTAAACAAACGTTTTAATAGACTTTTGTCAAATTAAAATCACATTTAAGCTAGACTTAAATATGTTAGCACAAAACATCATATTATATGTTATTTTACATTTCAAGATTGAAACAATGATTCACTCTATATATTTGTATTTTTAATTCATTCATTGTTTAAATCTTTTAATGTTTAAGTTGTCAAAGTTATAAACCACTGTTAAAACCCAAAAAAAATTATTAAATTTTTTTAACAGATGTTGTACTGTATAGCGCAATATTTCTAGCTTAAATTATGTATTTCACTTTTAGTATTTAACAGATTTAAATGATTCAATTAAATAATTGTACAAAACACGATATTTAAAGAGAAAGTGACCTATTTGTCAAATGTATTTTACTCATCCAATGAGTAAACACACACACTATAAGTTAGTGCACACACTGTCAGTAGTCAACACACACTGTGAGTAGTGAACACACACATGCACACACGCACGCACGCACGCACGCACGCACGCACGCACACACACACACACACACACACTGTAAGGAGTGAACACACTGTAGGTAGTGAACACACACACTGTGAGTAGTCAACACACACACACTGTGAGTAGTGAACACACACACTGTGAGTAGTCAACACACACACACACACACACACACACACACACACACACACACACACTGTGAGTAGTGAACACACACACTGTGAGTAGTCAACACACACACTGTGAGTAGTGAACACACACACACACACACACACACACACACACACACACACACACACACACACACACACACACACACACACACTGTGAGTAGTGAACACACACTGTAAGGAGTGAACACACACACACACACACACACACACACACACACACACACTGTGAGTAGTGAACAAACACTGTGAGTAGTGAACACACACTGTAAGTAGTGAACACACACACTTTGAATAGTGAACACACACTGTGAGTAGTGAACACACACTGTAAGAGTGAACACACACACTTTGAATAGTGAACACACACACACACACACACACACACACACACACACACACACACACACACACACACACACACACACACACACACACACACACTGTGAGTAGTGAACAAACACTGTGAGTAGTGAACACACACTGTAAGTAGTGAACACACACACTTTGAACACACTGTAAGGAGTGAACACACACACACACACACACACACACACACACACACACACACACACACACACACACACTGTGAGTAGTGAACAAACCCTGTGAGTAGTGAACACACACTGTAAGTAGTGAACACACACACTTTGAATAGTGAACACACACTGTGAGTGGTGAACACACACTGTAAGGAGTGAACACACACACACACACACACACACACACACACACACACACACACACACACACACACACACACACACACACACTGTAAGTAGTGAACAAACACTGTGAGTAGTGAACACACACTGTAAGTAGTGAACACACACACACTTTGAATAGTGAACACACACTGTGAGTAGTGAACACACACTGTAAGAGTGAACACACACTGGGAGCAATTGGCAGATATCACTGCAGCACCCAGCGAGAGAGCCGAGGGTAAGTGGCCTTGATCAGTCATTACCTGAAAGGTTTACCTGTTGACCACGGGAATCAAACCAATGACCTTGTGATAACAGGATTAACCCACTTACCAATAGGCCACGATTGCCCCACAATAAAATTACTATCTATATAAAAGTATCTATTTTGTCTAAAGCTTATATGTTTTTTTCAGATCAATGTATTGTAGTGTACTTACAAAGACAAGAAGGAGTGTTGACAGTCTGATGTGCCTGATATCCATCACCATCATCACTGAACGCCAGCATCTTCACATGATACTTCATTCTGGGACCTGGAAAACATCACATCACAAACCAGAGCATCCCTCTTTTAAAAATTGGAAGTAAAATCACTTCTTAAATCACTAATACAAAAACCCTAAGATTCCTGAATTATTATGAGATATTCATAGAAAGCCTATGTTTAAATGCATCCTTATTTGTGTTTGTTGGAATCTCTTTTTAATATCATTGTAATGTCATTTACATGTATTATTTTATTCATAAAATCTTTTATACAATTTACGTTTAATGTGTATTTGTTTGTGTTTGTCTGTTGTTTATTGGATTTTTGTCACCTGACCACCAGATACAGAAAACACATCTTTATACTCATTAACAACAACACAATCATACAGGAATGAAAATAAACATATGTAAATTTTGTGTTGGGGTTTTTTCGTACACCATTCAGACACTTTTAATAACAAATATCATTTGTTGTTGTGTATGTGAAGCTTTAGTTAGTAGTTAGTGACCTCATGAGGGTAAACATTGAGTTTATCAGTCTCAGGCGGTCTTTAGGAGCAGAAGGTCAGAGGTCAGAGGTCACAGATCAGCTGCAGTCTCAGCTTTATGACCCGAGGTCTAGAGTCACACCCTGATAAAACTTCACGCTAGTTCTGATGTCAATCTGTGGAGATGAACTCCTCCAAACCACAGACAAACATAAACATTGTACAAAAAATTACATTATTCAATTCAGTTATAGAATTTGTAGAATTAAAGGATGTGATTTTTTAATAAAACCATGTAAATTTTCATCTGAAATTAATTGTAAAAAAATATTTTTACTAGCTTTAGTCTGTATAATAATTATAATAATTATTATGTTTTTGTAAATTTTTTAGAATTATTTTAAATCTTGGTTTGGGATGTCCAGTTTGAGAGATGGACGGAGGAAGGGAGCGTTTCAGGGGCATCTGCTCGACCTTAAACCCCAGGACAAAAGACTGCCGTGGAGAAGCGCCAGGGAATGATGGGAAATTTGAAGCAGACATCTGGGGTGTGACCTCTGACACACGGGATATTACGTGACACGGACAAAGGCGTGAATAGCCGGCAAGACCAACCGTGCATAAATGTGACCAGAAGCAGAAGGTCATTATTGATCATAGAGAGTCAGGCCAAATCCATTCAAATGCAAATCCAAATAAAAGATTGAAGTAAACAGAACAAATAATAAAAATGGGGTTTTTCTTTCTAAATACGTTCCCTTCTGATACTAAACATGTGTGTAATGTTTTTAGCGTTAAATTAAAACAAGTTGACTCACCGAGTCCGCTGATGGTGTACTGATGGTCCTGTGCGGGCAGCTGGATAATGGAGTCCTCTGATTGGCTGTCAGGGTTAAAGGAGAGTTTGTATCCCTGGACGACGGCATCACTGGAGGCTGGATGCCAGCGGACCGTCACAGATGTGCAGTTTAAAGGTTCAAGCTCAAGGTTTGGTGCAGGAGGAACTGAGAGGAACAACACAGATGTTTAGATGTTTGAAAGATTATTGATGTCTAATGACTTTAAAGTGCACGCGATCATTGATTTCTGTGTTTAAGACATGAAGAAGCTGAATCAATGTGGTACAGTCTGTGTTAAATAACAGCGAACATCCCCATGCAAACATCGATTTCACATCAGCCAAAGGCACCTTCACTTCTGTGTTATTGCATGAAGATGGATTGTGTTTGAGACAAGGTGAACTATATTACATTTAACTTTACTATAAATAAGGCTCATATTTGATGTTTCTCTATCACACTTCAGTCCATTCAAACAGGCTAGACTAGATATGATACAATATGCATTTTCTTAGCGTACATGAAACTTGTGATATCTCAAACATTACGTGAGAAACGAAGAAGTGCAGAGTATAAAAATAAAGACCCCTCATATCACATCATATCCATCAATATCCAAGTATTGTTACACCCCTTAAAAATGATATTCGGTGATTTTACATAGTAGATGTATTCTAGAGCTTCAGTAGACATCTTACAGATGTAACTGTGCTTTATTAGATAGGAACACAATAAAGTTACCCAAAACATATCAACGGCATAACAACACACAAAAACAGAAAAAGAAATTCACAGAAAGCCAACGGTTCTGAGCACATATCCATCAGAAAAGAAGCTAAGCAGAAGAAAAGACTTTCGGTGTCTATTCTTCTCTACAGATCTCCACTTCTTTATGGTGGCCCGACACTGAGCCGTGCTTAACTCTTGAGTGACAGCCAGGGTCAAGGGTCACTGAGACTGCAGGAATAAAGCCAGGTTTAAATCTTAAGCATCTGCTCTGGCACAGCATACTTCAGCGTGTCACAGCTTTTCAGAAAAAAAGAGTTACAAAACTCAGGGTGTCAGTCCAATGATCCTCATACAAACACATCATCGTTATAAAGACCAGAAGTGGAGATAGGAGATAGTGATCTCAGTTCTCACCTGCAGCGCTGGAGGTTTTGGGTGTTCTATGAGAGCTCCAGGCGGATGGTTGACTCCAGCCCACACGTGTGGATGCTGACATACGGATCAGGTAGATGGTGTCGGCCTGCAGACCCTGAAGAAGATGCTGTGTGCTGTTCTCACTTTGAACGGGCAGCTCGACGGAGGTCACCTGCTCATCCGAGGCCGTCCTGTAGGAGAGACGATAAGCAGACACTCGGCCACGACTCAGCTTGAGAGGAAGCGGCTGCCAGGACACCAGAATATCTGCTGGGCTGCGACTCATCAGACTGAACTCGGGTGTACGGAGAGGCACTGGACACAAAACACATTAACACAAATGTTTGTAAAAGATCTCCGTATTAACACAATCCTCTTAGACATGAATGAGATTCAATAGAGTTAAATCTAATCTAGTCTTAGATACACGGTGTGCTTAATTATTAGGCAAGGGATCATTTATTTACCAGCTTTATAAAATTGAATGTTTATAAGATGTAATGTATATCAGGTGATATGTATTTGTGTAGCTTCAACACACTGTATCAAGATGAGCATAAGTATAAAGCAGTTGGTTCTCCTCAACGAAAATGAACCAAAAAACAGATTTAACCCACAGCGTGGCTGGCCAGTATAGGCCTTCAAGATGAAAAAAGAAGGGCGGATATATTGGTCACTGAGGGTCTTTTTCATTTCAGAAATCTTTGTATTTTAAATTTTGATATAATTGTTGTTTACATCGAAAGTAGGTGTTGATGTGCACACCAAAAAGACTATATTATATAAAAATGCGGTTACATTAATGTGCGTCTTGGCAGAATCTATATGAAATGTTTGAGAATTCAGAGCTTGAGACATCATTGAGAACATTTGCTTTTCATTTGATCTCATTGCTGTGTAGATGACAGAGGAAACATGTCTTGTCTCACCGTTCTCCAGAGTTTGCTGCGTGACTTGTTCTGACATGCGACTTGCGCCCATCGGCATGTAGGCGACAATGTAAAAGGTGTAGTTTCGAGCCGGCTCTAGATCATCGAGGATGTGACTGGTGGTATCGTTTCCGATCACCGCCTGATATTCTTCATTATTCAGACCTGAAATCACAAACACTGATGAATTCTGTTTGTAATCTGGATTATTATCCAGAAATCTAATCTTCTCATTTCTGGACTCACCGTCAGTTTTGGTGTAGTGTATGGAGTAAGCGATCACTTTTTCGGCGTTATACTGCGGCCTCTCCCACGCCAGCAGGATAGCAGAGCTGGAGATGGTTTCTGCATGGACGTTCCGCGGAGCGCCGGGTCGATCGTCCGACTGGATCATGATGAGCCGGGCCGTGGACAGAACTGAACCCTGAGAGTTCTCCGCCTGGCACTGATAAAACGCTTCATCTTCTGGAATGATCTGAGTTATCACCAATTTACTGTCAGATGAGAAAAACAGACAAGTCAGTATCACAACATAAGATGTCTTTAAGATTCTAAGATTGGGTTTTGGTTTTACCTGTTGTAGATCTTTGTGCGGCCGTTGGTATTTATCTTTTGACCATTTTTAAACCAGGAGATTCGGGGAGCAGGCGATCCTTTGGCCTGACAGCTGAAGCGGGCTGTACCGGCTCTGGGCCGGGTTTGAGTCTCTGGTTTCTCCGTGAAGACTGGAGGAACTGTAAAGACATTCAGAATTTAGTTTATTGTATGAATGACAACACAGAAGATGTGCTTACAGCTCAATGGGTTTCTCACCGAGCACGCTCAGGACTGCAGACGCTGTGGTGTAGTTACGCGTCCCCGGCGTCGTCGCTCGGCACAGATACGTGCCGCCATGATGTGCCTTCACGGCAGAGATCACCAGGTTACCATTTCCCATCACCTTAGTGCCGAACACATCAATGGGTTTGGAGTCAGACCTGCTCCATGACACCAGCGGTCTGGGTTTTCCTTCTGCCATACACTCCAGGACCGCCGGCATATTTAAACCCACTGTGATATTTTGAGGTGCTGCTACCATCTGTGGCTTCATCCCGACAGGCCAGGGAACCAACACTGGACCGAGAACACAAACATTTCAATGTGGTTGAAAAGATGAACAACGCTTTCTTTTTCTGCGGAAAAATCACAGACCTGGTGTGATGATAAGCTCGGCTTCATTACTTCTGACTCGACCAGCCGTGTTTGTTGCCGAACAGCGATATTTCCCAGCATCCTTCATTGTCACGTCACGGATCTGCAGCGCTCCGTTTGGCAAAATTGTGATTCTGAAACAAACAAATTAAAAATGTTTATAAACATTATTCATTCACTTTTCCTTAGGTCCTGTACAATGAAACCGAGTGCACCTGTCTGAATCCAGAGGTAAAGATCTTTGGTTGAGGTCCCAGGTGAAAACAGGTGCAGTGTCTCCATTAACACTACACGAGAATCGGACCACAGATCCCACAGACACTTTCATAGGAACAGGGTGAGATACAATTCCCAACATACCTGAACAAGACAAAAAACAACCAGAAAAACTATGAGAACAAAGATGAAAATCACACATTAATGCAAGATGATGTTTTAGAGAGTAAACAGGGTACATGTGGATTCTATAGTGAAAGTAATTGCCTGTCTGTTTGAAATCAATAAAAGAGCTTTTAAAACTAATCGGGTTACTGACACACACAAATCCCCCATAATCAATACTCAGAATGTCTGAAAGATAAGAGAAAACGTCAACTGATAACACACAGCCAGTTATTCAATTTTATATCATTTAGAGGGACAGTACACTAACGAAACAGTCACATACTGTACATGATGGGAAATAAATAAAAACTTTCATTAAGGGTTCATCTTCCTTTGACAAATCTAGTTTATAGACTAAATTAAATAAATCTGCAAGCACAAACTACAAAAATATCCCACACAACATAGAAATAATAGGTGTACGAATATAGACAGAAATAATCATATTTTGTTTATATTAGTCTAAATTGGATCTCATCTGTGATTGGCTGACTTTTAATAGCAGGTCGCCCAGCCGCCAATAATAAACAGCTGCTTGAATCAATGAATCAATGACCAATGACAGTGAATGATGAACTTTATAGATCAGAGGAAATCAATAACACTTCCATCTATTCTCAATCTTGCATCTGTATGTTTAAAACATGTTTAAGACTTCACACACGACCAGCAGATACAAGACATTTACTGGACCTGAATGAAAGCAACACTGTTATCACAGATATACAGTACACAGAGTGCCCCGAAGTCAGAAACTGGACATTTATTTTAGCCTCTGCCAAAGGAAATCAATGAGTCTGCTAGAGTTCTCTCCTTTATTTACAACTAACAGACGGATGAGAGTCTCAGTCTCATAAATCTAGCTCTAGAAAGATTTTGATATCTTTACAAAATGTTTTTTTTGGAACTCCCATGCAACATGTCCATAAAACTATAATGGTGGTAATACTGTGATGCTGCTTCTGTGAGCAATTTTCAATATAAGGTTACAAAGAGAGTTCAACACATGAGATGTTTAAATCAGATGTCTTTAGGAGGGTCTGCTGTGTGTGTGTGTGTGTGTGTGTGTGTGTGTGTGTGTGTGTGTGTGTGTGTGTGTGTGTGTGTGTGTGTGTGTGTGTGTGTCCGGTGAGGTCAGATCAATGCCTGGGTCAAACAGCACAAAGGTGAAGTTGCCGAAGTTCAGAGGTCACTCAAGTCCGTCTGTTCATTGAGTTTCAGCTCAGGGTGTGACTTATACACTTGGATTAAATGTGTCTTTTCATCACAAACATAATTTCATAAACCTTGGGTTTAGAGAAGAAACTTCAGCTTCAACAAGAATCATTTCTGATGGTGTAAAAATGAGCGGAAAAGACGGTAAAATGTCTATTTCTCCCGGAAATCCCTAAGAACCTATTTTGAAAACAGACTATATTCAAGGACCCTTTCATATTTCATGTCACTTTCTTAACAGTGAATAACAAACCCTATTAAGAATGTGTAAAAATTGTCTTTAAAAGATGCTTTAATTTCTTACCTTGGACATTTTATGAAATGTCACTTTTTGAAAGTCACTTCAAAATTGCATCATGTACTTTATGTAATTGTAAATTGTTCAAATGTGTTTGTTGAATTTATACTTCTATAAGTCTCAAATTTGAGTTGAAACTCCATTCTTTGGCTTCAATGTGATTTGAAATAATGGCACTGTTGCCTGAGACAGAAACCCAAAGAACAAAATCAAGGTTAAGGCCAAAGTTCCTTTCAAACCCCTTTGCTTTCTCTTCTTCACAACTCCTGACAAGTCCAACAAAGCCCCTGAGTGCACGTCTTTAGAGTAACATTAGTGAAAGAAGTCCGGCCGGACAGCAGGCGGGTCCACCCGATGGCCAACACACTGCTGAGGAATAAAGACAATCCCACAACCCCTGTGACCCGCTGACCTCCCCGTTGGCCTTTAGACAGACGGCCGGTGAACCAAACCAATACGACCCCCTCCGATCCAGGGGGGCTACCCTTAAGATACACACGAGCGATATGTTTGAGTCGAGCTCGTTTTGCTGTAAATGGTTTGATTTCAAAAAGTCAAATATTTCAATTCTTTCATGCCGGGTCTTTTCAGATCACCGTTGGGTTAAAAATGAATCTTTGCTGGGTTTTTTCAACTTGTTTGGATCAGGCGTACAGTATTGGTATCCACATAACCGGCAGTATCACATCAAAAATGTTTTCTGAACATCAGTGATGTAAAATCAGCGTTGAGTTGTGCTTGAACTTCTGCAGGTCTTTGTGGAGGTCAGGGCTCAGAGAGTTGAATAGACACAGATGTGTCCACAACAGGGCTTTATTCTCTCCTCTCAGAGAGCAACCAGAGACAATAGATGCCGACCAATAGCCTTCAACAGATTTCTATGTGAAGCCGGCTGGAAAACATTGGCATTGAAGGCCATAGAGAGAGCTGCGCAAAACATGCTTACTCAACATGAAAATCTATGTTTGCGGATCCTGAGTGTTTATCCTGGTGTTTCCCAAATGTGTGCATTGATTTCGTAAGGCAATCATGTCATTCATACGCACCTGAGATGGTGAGATGTGATCTTTGGCTCAAGATAGCTCCATGTTCGTTTTGAGCAAGGCACTGATAGAGACCTTCGTCTGATTGTTCCGGTGAGCTCCTCACGTCGGTGATGTACAGCGTACCGTTAGGAAGGACCTGTCTCCGTTCATTCTCCTGAAGCTGAACACCATCCTTCATCCACTGGACAGTGGCGGACGGATCACCTTCAGCCTGACAGTCCAGAGAAACCCAATCTCCACGAGATGCTCGCGCGTCACTGGGCTCCACGATGAAAGCCAAATCACTAACACAAGATACAGCTGAAAAAGAAGACATTACATTCGATATGTGAGGTCAACATCACAACAAAGACAAGTCTCTGAAGTGAGACAGAAAGCTTTGTGAGACATCTTATCCTTTGGGATCACGGTCAACTTCCAGAGAAGAAGCAAAATCACAAACATCTTCATACTTTTAAATGAACTTCATCTTCAATATGATAAAACCACTTGATCTGAACCTCTGAGACATCTCTCATGAAGTAATGTTGATTTAAGTCAATTTAATTATTTGATCTATGATAAAAACAAGTCAAACCTTCAAGGCTTGAGGGCACAGGACCAGAACGTTCAGAATCTTTGAAGACCCAAAAACAAATCATATCACCTTAACCATTTATGCTTTACACAAATACACAAACAATCATCTAAAACAACTCATAAATGACCTTATCAATATCTAAATCATGCTGTAGTGTTGTTTAGATCATCATGCATCTTCTCCTCTATAGAACAATATAAAACATCTCTTACCCGAACAAGAAATAATCCAGAGTAAAATCAGCAGAAGCTGATGTGTTTTCCATCTATCAGAACCCATTTATTAATAACTGACATTCATTCCGAGGACAAATAAAGTGCATGTCCGGAGCACATCAGCATCACTGAGCATCAATCTGTACACTGAACCTAAAGCATCTCTCCTCCCTCTCAACCCCCTGACATACGTCATCACACCCACACCCCCCCCATCACACACCCACACCCCCCCCATCACACACACACACACACACACACACACACACACACACACACACACACACACACACACACACACACACACACACACACACCCACACACACACACACACACACACACACACACACACACACACACACACACACACACACACACACACACACACACACACACACACACACACACACACACACACACACACACACACACACACACACACACACACACACACACACACACACACACACACACACACACACACACACACACACACACACACACACACACACACACACACACACACACACACACACACACACACACACACACACACACACACACACACACACACACACACACACACACACACACACACACACACACACACACACACACACACACACACACACACACACACACACACACACACACACACACACACACACACACACACACACACACACACACACACACACACACACACACACACACACACACACACACACACACACACACACACACACACACACACACACACACACACACACACACACACACACAAGTTTATCAATATTATTACATCAGTCTCTTACTTGAGGATATGGTGTTATGTTTATATTCACTCAACTTAAAAAAAGAAATGATTGTATTTCTCCAAAACGACGGTTTATATTTAATTAAATTAAAATGCAATTGTAAATATTCAGTATATGTTGTGGAGGTATAAAGATGTGATGTATACATAAGGTTCATAGACTGTCAATTACCATCATCAAAAATGTTAAAGGATATTAAAATTATGAATAGAAACTAAAATCAAAACTGTAGGCAGAAGTCTTCAAATCGAAGCGTTAAATAATGAACATCAATTAAAATGTAAAAAGCAGAAACAAATAAAAAACGAACAAACTGAAAATTATATTATTCGTGCCAGGCCAATCGTACTATCTTTGTGTGACATTTGTTTAAAGTGATTTTGATTCTTGACTCAGCAAACATTTCTGATGACCCTTCTGCATGTTCCATCAAATCTGCTTTTGGGCTGAGAGAGGGTCATTGATTCCAACCCAGAGGTCAAAGGTCACTCACAGTGATTCAGCTGCCCGCACGGGTCACGGTGATGGGGGTTTACCCTGAACTTGCCTTTAACCAATAAGAGTGAAGCGGCCCGTTGCCGTCTCCTCTTTCCCATGACCCCGCACGTATTCATTCTATGATAATGACTTCAGGCCGTATTGATCTCTGTCCATGATGTCCACTGGACTGACCGCATGTGTCATTTAGGTCTCGTGTCTGTTACCCCAAAAATAAGAGCTGTATCTGATATTTAACTCCTAGGATATCATAAAGACCAGCAAGGACAATATATGAAGGACCTTCACATCCATGGGCCAATGTCTTTCCAGACTATTATAAATGTAAACTTGACAGTCGCATGATAGAATCCTGCGGTCTGCTTCACCCGGATACCTCGGTGGAAGTTTAAAGAAAAATAATAACTCGTTCCAACCTGTATAAATAATGACTGAATGTAAACAGGAAGTGAACGTGGTTGTAAACAGCTCTGACAGTTGTAGGGAGGGGTTCTGACCCGTGTCCAGCTGTCTTCAAGATCAATAACTGCATTTACTGAGCAGCATGTGCTCATATCTTCTCATTATCATTCCTGCTTTGAGTCCGCTGAGAAACCCGACACAATATAAGCCTGTTATCTGACATTTTGTTAAATGCTGTAGATATTATGTGAAGCCCAAAAACATACACCGACATTACATTATTGTTTAGAAAAATGTTTATTGGCTTTTAAAACCACTTAAAAAATCTCACCTGCGAGTACTTTCCATTGGAAAAACAAAAACTGAAAAAACGAACAAAACCAAAAAACATCGCTGAAACGCATTTGCAATATTAACAAGCTACTGTCCACGTAGAGCAAAAATCAGTTAATCTGAGGCTCAAACCATCAGTCCTGAATGAACAGAATGAAGACGTTTCTATAGCAGACCACTAAACATCAATCCTCATGTATCAAAACAGTATTGTTGTTTTAATCCCATAACAACAACAAAATCAGTGCATTAATAAATGAAGCAACATAAAAAATATTTACAGCTTTCTTCACATAAAGAGATTTTTTCATATTTATATATATATATATATATATATATATATATATATATATATATATATATATAAAATGGAGGAAATTGAAGATATATGTAAAAAGAAATTAAAAAAGACAAACAAGAAGAAACAACATTTATGACCAGAAACAAACTTGTTTTAACTTAACATCATAAAATGCATATAGCTTTTGAAGAACTACCGTAATACCACGTCTCATTCTGATTGGATAAGGGAGTGCTTACAACGAATACTACCGTAGAGAGTTTAATACACATGCGCAGATACAGTAATTTCGTAACGCCAAGCATGTCTGGGTTACTTCAAACTCGCTTATTAAAAACGTCATTTTAAATGTTCATATTTGATTCTCAGCTATGAGAAGTTGTACACGGCGGATCTCATTGAGATTAGAGCTCATTGCTACACAAGGCAATTATTTGTTGATCGTGTCATGAGTAAATCATCGTTTGCTATTTGTCGTTGAAATAAAAACCAACACAGACTTATTTGTCCACGATGAAGCCAAAAAGAGAAACGAAAAAAACAAAGAAAACTTTTAGTGCAATAAGATGAATGTCATTTCAACTCCGTTCCAGTGTCTGCTCTGTTGATTCGTCTCGGCACATCACATTTAACTATGTCACAATAAAAAATGCCTTTATATTTTAGTCTTATTTCTTTTTTGCAATAAATCCATGCTATAATATCCCTCTCGGTTTACACGACACATCTGCGTATGCTGAGACCCATAAAGTCCCAAGAAAAAAAACAACAGCAAGCTACAGACTCATAAGACAGCATCAACTAGTACATCACAGAAAGCCAGGAACGCAACAGGCCAACTATCGTGCTGCGTTATAAAACAGCATCTTCTGTTTTGGTAAGGGCACTCTCATCTACCTACAAATCATCACCATTATACAGCGGCTTGATAACATGGAAATTTCATGATGACCACTATGTCCTTTATACAAATGCAGCACTACCTTAACATCTACCAACAGCCGAAATCCTTCAGCCTTCTACAACATGCTCTCCGCTCCATAGTTATCTGTACATCCAACACGTCTGTCCTATACATAATTTACACAAATAAGACTTCATCTGGGAATGATCTTTTACTGCAACGTCAAAAAAAGTCCTACATCCTCTCTCAGACGATGGAAAATAAAGCTAGACCATCGCGATCACATTTTGTTCTTCAACAGCTTCTCTTTGGTATGGAGTTAAGGCTGGAGAAACTAGATAGATTTGATCTCATTAGTCAACATCCTTGGAAAGAATATCAAACCATCACCATACCACGCCACAAGAAGCTACCGGTTTGAAATGCTCGGATGACCTACAAATGACTAGCAACCAGACATCTCACTGATAAATCTCAACGGAAAATATGAGTTCATTTGTGAGATGGAATAAAAGGGACTGTAAAAATAAGGCATTCCTATTTTTGTTAAAAAACAACAACAACTAAAGTAAAGATCCTCCCCAACAGTTTTGATTTAACAGTACAAGTGTTATGGCCTTAAACCTTTTTCCCAAAAAACTCTTTGACTCATTTGGACGGAAACAAAAGACAGTTCAGTAAATTATATTTTTAACGTCAGCACCAAATAGCACCTAAAATCTCTGCAGTTCATTGAACTGACGATTGATGATATGTAAATGCTGTATTTCGCCTCTGTTGTCATCTAGCCAAGTAGCAACAATAACACATTTTTAGACAACCATCTGTCTAGAAAGGAAGTTTTCCCCAAAGTTAATGATTTTTCATGTGGAATATTGCATTTCGTTGAAATACGAGAGATAATTATGAATGCAGATCCTTAACGTCCACTATGACGTTTACAGTGCGATTCAAATCGAAGATATGCTAGTTGTGCACAAGATGTAACATAAAAGGGAATTTTGGACCATCAGTTCGGCAGAAAGTCTTTAGAATGAGGAGAAATGACGGGAATGGCCTTTTTAACATTAAAACAAGTTCATATAAAAATTTTGACAAAGCACATGCCTGTAAGGCTGGCACTTTACACACTGGACCATGTCCAGATTTTTGCTGAACAAACACGTTATTTTACATTTTGTACACAAAGAATACACAAAACTTCACAATAAAAAAACTAAACTAAAGTCATAAATATAACGACGACAACACTAACAACAAAGGAATAAGGAACGCATCAACCCAACATTTCCACGGTCGGCTGGTCTTTGTTCTCCAGCCAATCGAAACCAGCAGAGTTCACAGTATCACTGCAAATCTGTTGAAACAGAGGATCGTTCTTTAGTTCTTCCAGTGTGGCGTCTTCGTATTGGTCCTGCTGTTGACTGGGGTCAAACAGAAGGTTGGTGTCCAAAGTGTTCAGGTCATTAATGCTACTGGAGAGGTCGTTGGTCAACCGGATATCACTGGAGAAGTCTGAGGCTACTGCGCTGAGCTCAGACGCCACCTGCCCGACAAGCTGCGAACTGGGGTTAAGACCATCCTCTCCTAAGAGGTCTTTAACAGTGTTGTTAAAATCTAGCTGCTCTTGATGATCCCCATCAACATCTTGCTGGGAGGTCTGGGGTAACAGGTGCTGTTGGCCGAGATCGGGATCATCTAACTGTTGTTGGTCCGGCAACTGCAACTGTTGGTCCTGAAGTTGCAGCTGTTGCTCTTGAAGTTGTAGCTGTTGCTCTTGAAGTTGAAGCTGTTGCTCTTGAAGTTGTAGCTGTTGATTCTGAAGCTGCAACTGTTGATCTTGTAGCTCCAGCTGTGGTTCTTGAAGCTGAAGCTCTTCGTGTTGCTGCAGTCCCGAGGCTGATTGTGCTTGGACATCGTCGGTGGAGAAGGTGACTTGCTCCTCCCTTGTGGTTATAAGGTAACCCGTTTTTTGGGTCAAAAGTTCAAAAGTTGAGGGGCTTGGGTCTAGAGGCAGCTGCTGGTTTTGAATGGTAGGGCTTCCAGGGAAGCCTTGTGTTGTCTCCAATATCTGTGTCAAGTTCATCCGTGCTGTGTAATTGGCAGGGAGGTTATTCACGCCCAGCCCTCGAACTGTATCATCACCATCAGTGTCCATCTTGCTAAGGAGCACTGTGGTGATCTTAGTGCTGTTGTTTTGCTGCACCTGGTGACTTACAGGAAGTAGCTCAGACTGCATCATGATATTAAGTGGCACAGATTGGCTTCTCTGAGCTAAGCTGCTGGCACTGACCACTTGGTTGTTGGAGAGTATGCTCAGGACCTCAGACGTCAGAGGGCAGTTGAAGGGAGAAATAACAGACCTCGGGGTGGTGACCTTTTGTGCAGTGGTGCCACTAAGATTACGCTGCCGAACTGCTGGACTGACGCTGCGACACCTGAACGCTACACCTCCCGATGTGCTCCCTGCCCCCTTGTTGTCTAATGGAGCGGGGACAGCAAAACTTTCTTGCTTGGCAGTTTGTTGCACTGGGGACATAGTTGTCAACCTTCCCAAATTCCCATCCTGATGTCTTGACTGAGACTGGAGGGATTGACCAGGGATGGCGAAGGCATGTGGTTTGCGGAAGTGATCCTCAACTAGATCCTGGTAACTAGGTAAGATGCCAATGGTGGTGGTGTTGGAGATGACAGGAGAACCTGTGGTGCTGTTATATCTGTTGTTTATCCACTCCAGCTTTGCTTTGTCAGGGTGAGTGGCCATTGGTCTTTGCATGGGTTTAACTGGACTGCTTGAAACAATGCTGGTATCATGGTAACCAGTTATGTTGGAGTTGATCGGGGTAAATGCAAAGGGGTTGCGGCACTCGACGGGGCTTGGCGGCACACTGCTGCTGCAGTTTGACAGGGGAGTGCTGATGGGGGTATGCCTTCCTCCCAAGATGCTGTCTACCGGAGTAACTGGTGCCATTCGGGAACAAGGGCTTTCTCTGGTCAACCCGTGTCCCCCTGGTAGCATCTCAGAGGTGGGTGTTGGAGTAGGTGTCGGTGTGGGAGTTGGAGTCGGAGTGTGAATTGGTGTGGCACTACTATGAGAAGAGTGATAGAATTGTGTACCGGTCTGATGAGGGGACAGGATAGTTCCTTGGCCAACAGTAGCTTGACCTTGTAGAGATATATCCACACAACTTAAATAAGATTGCAAACTGTTATTCAACTTCATTTGTTCCTCCATCTGAACAAGCTCTTCCACAATACTGTCCTGGGTCATATCATCATCGTTGAATGGGAAATAGTCCATGCTGGCTTGAGCTCCTGCAAAATCGACAATGTCCTGCTGAAGAGTGAGCTGACTGGAAGCCTCAGGGGCCTGAGACATCAACGGTAACTGAATAGTTGCAATTTGCTTGTGTTCTCCTTGAATCTGTTGAGAGAAATCTTGCAATGAGCTCTTGAGTTCACTTACAACAGATGCCTCCTGAGAAATCGTACTGGGGACTTGTTGATGCTCTGTGATGTGCTGAAGTAAGGAGTGGTCTGCTGAGACGGTTTCAATGGGATCAACTATTTCATTTTCCATTTGTGAAGAGTTTTGAGTATTAACAGTTTGAGAGGTGGCCAGAGTTCCAATGGGAGTATCGGAAAGAGCCAGAATTTGAGACGAAAGGGAACTGGCTGGTTTAAGGGTCACTTTGCATGGAGCACTCTCTGGTCTGGCTGGGGTTCCAGGTCTCTGAATTTTCTTAGCTGCTATGACGAGACCAGGTTTAGGGTTGGCATTTACATCCAAAGGTTGTTGGGAAATAAAAACCCTTTTAACTGGAATTGTGTGCGTCTCCAGAAAAGATGCAGAACGCTTTCGGGGGCTTTTTGGAGCGGTATCTTTAGGAGAAGTGCTTACCTTTGCCACTGTTGCAATGGATGACAAATCAGCATCAACATTATGGTTGGTAACAGTTAAATACAAGGTGCTTTCTGGCTGGTTGTTGTTGTTATTGCTGCATGGGCCAACGGCCCCCATGATTGTACTTGAAGGGGTTGCAGAGTCACTCTTGGCCCTTGTCACTCTTTCAGGCACAGGGGACGCCTTGATAAGGAGAGACGGTTCACTGGAAGCCCTGAATTTAGTGGCTCGTTCGTTCTTTTGACCTGTGTTTGTCCCTAATGCCGTGCTCTGTTTGTCAACAGCAGAGTTGCTCTCATTCACTGCTTCGAAAGTCAATCTGATCTCACTGGTGGTGGATGCTGAGAGTGTTGGGGTTGTGGAAGGACGTCCCACTTTCCCGACCCCTGGTGCCTGGAATGGAGTGAAAGACGCACCAATCTGAGCTTGCTGGGTCTGGTTAGCTTCATCCTGGGAAACTGTGCCACTGATACCAGCCGAGGCAGGTCGCAGTGGAGTTGAAGTACTGCTGGTGCTGCTACTGCTGGGGGCAAGAGATATCGCAGTCATCTTGACCACATTTACAGAACTAACGTGAGACGTGGGCATCACCGTCTTGATGGGGCTGTTGGTGATAAGGAGCGTTGGAGGCGAGCGAAGGGCTATGGCGCTAGTGGCTGAGGGTTTGGGTAAAATCTGGGCGTATCTGTGTCTGGCCAATCTGTCACCGACTGGGCTAGCAGGGACATTCTGGGGTGTTTTTGGAGACTGCTTAACAGACTGCGTGACAACCTGGAAGTTCACAGGTACAACTTTTCCCTCTGATGCACCAACAGGACTCGGAGATGTCATTAGTTGCCTGTTTCTTTGAACCTGCAAATAATGCAAACAAACATAGTAAGATACAGACACTGGACAAAGTAGAAATAGAGCACAATGTAGAAAGCTCCATACCGTGATGGGACTTGGTACAGCAGCTACCATAATGCCTATGGTAGGCTGAGGGGACAGTAATGCAGGACTTGAAGAGGTGAGACTTGACGCGGGGCCAGGTGTACCCGCCTCTGCACGTCTGGACTGGGCATCCATAGGCAAAGGAGAGGTGAGCTTTTGTTCTTGCTGTTTCTTCTGGATCTTTCGCTGTAGCTGCTGTTTGGCATCTACAGAAGGTGAAGGAAGGGTCTTCACCTGGGGCTGGAAAGCATTGGCTTCACCGGTTGGCACAAACGCAGAGGCTGGTGTGGGGGTTTTCATTCCTGCGATTGAGACCAAAGACAAAGTTTTATCCAATAGAAAATGAACCCCAAAGGTTTTGAGAAAACGCTAGTGTTTATCCTAACAATGACTACACTTAACGTTTGGCCATGAAGAATATTAATTGTCTGCCATTGTGTCTTACCTGTCGGGGTTCCAGTCATGACAGTGAGAGCCGCCATGGACTTAGTGCCGATATAGTGACTGTTGAGAAGAAATCGAGCCAATTCCTCCACGCTGTCAAACTGGCGGCTCAAAACCTTCTGAGCCCATTCACAAACGAGACCACACGCTGCTGAGCGCATCTCGTCCTCAGCACTGGGAGACTGCCCCGTCGACTCCAACAACTCACACTTATAGAAAGATTTGAGAAAATCGACACTTTTGAAACTTTGCGAAAGATATTCAGATATCTTTTTTTTTTAAATAAATGTTTTATGGGAGCCTGTTGTTACTGAATAATATAATGGTTATTAAGAAATAATAAAAAAATGGACTTGACAAAGTCGATACTGACCCCATCTCCAGCTTTGTGTAAATCCAGGTTAGGAAGGGACGGCATGTGCACCAGCGCTTTCTTTCTCAGACCGCTGTAGCAGTATGTGATACATGGTTAAGGTGAACAGGGCTAGTTGAGGTCTAGTGGTTAGAGAGTTGGACTTGTAAGCAGAAGGTAGCGTGTTTAAAACCTAGACCCAGCAGACAGTGACTGAAGTGCCCTTGAGTAAGACGTTTTACCCCCTTTTGCTCTGCAGTGCTAATTGGCCCTTGCATAATACTTGCAAGTCACTTTTGACAAATTCATAAATGTATATGTGAACATAACTTGCAAACTAAAAAAATTGCAATAACTAACACAAAAAAGGATATTTTGACTTTCCCCTCATGCCCAAGCGTCGTGCCTTCATGTTGGGAAAAACATTTTTCATGATCTTTCCAAAATCAGCCGCGCTTAATGGATGATATCCCAGATTGTCGCAGTAACTCCTTAAACAAAACATGAACAAACGTACAAAGTGAGCAACACACAAGCAAATATCTGCCCAGTACCGCTGCGCTAAAAAAACTCACTTGTATTCATCATAGACCTCTTGTTTTGGCAATGAGGTTTCTGGATGCTCTTCCAAATGATTTCGAATCCAATTGAAAGCGTACATCTGTTGAGTCCGACTGGACGACATGGAATTCTGGTCACTTTGGAGAAAACAGAGAAAACACTTAAAATATTCATCCTGAAGATCCTTAAAATTGTGATTTAAAGGCACAGTTCACCCAAAAATGAAAACTCAGACATCATTTATTCACCTAAACTGTAGATACATCTAAACTGTATCACTCAAATTTTTCTGAGGAACACAAAACTTGAATTTCAGAAGAATATTTATTCCCCATTTATTATGATTGTTATTTTCATTATAATGTAAGTAAATGGGGACCGAAGCTTTCAATCAACAAACGTTCGAAAAACAAGCTATAGGTTCGCATCAGAATATCTCAATCCCATCTCACAACACCACGTTTATATTTCTCCTGTGCTTTTCTAAGGTCTTAGTGATTATTCTTTCACCTTTGTGAAAAATCGTATGCACTTATTTAAAATACATAAAAGAATCTATCCAGGTTTGGAATGACGGCAAGATGAGTAAACGCTGTCATTTTTGGGTGCACTTTCCCTGTAAGAATGCTTTCCCCTTTAATATAGTTTGAAAGTTTTAATACCATGTTGCAGGACTTGCAGAAGCTCTCTGTGTGTCAGATCTATGTTGGAAACATCATGTTGGGAAAGAACGGTGAACATGATAGACACATAATAAACAAATGATAAAATACAAGACGCTGATATTGCAATGTCATCATTTCAGGGCTGTCAATGTATTAAAAACTCGTATCCATAAAAACAGTCAAATTGTTGCTCATCAAAACACATCAACATTTAAAGACGTTCACATTGATCAGTATATTATTTGATTTGAGATATATTTATGACATCTTTGTATTATTAACATGAGTGTCAAATGGTGAAAAATACCATCAGTGTACATAAATCGGAAGGAAGCTTGTGCTACTATAAACAAGATAATAATTATTTAATATAACACATAAGTGCTGAATTGACAGCCCTATATAAAATACAGAAAACAGCTTTACATGATGAAATATCTAGCTCATATGACTCATCGTAAAATGACAAACAAATAACAAACAACATATAAATAATAGGAAAAAATGACAAAGAAAACATGTGGTGATGATGATGATGGTTATAAATCTATTACTTAGTGGCATGTCTTAGAAATATTACACATGGGTTAATTATTGTATATTATTAGTCACCATGGTTTAACTACAAATTGATACCATGGTACATTTGCTACTACAAATAAGACCAAACAACTACAGTTATTGCACAGACAAAATTCATAATGTGGAGGAATATAAATATGTAAATATGAGACAAAAACTTTGGGAGTGAATAGGAAAATGAGCAAGCACAAATGTTAAACATGATGTAATGAAGATATTACAGCAGGACATACCTTTTCTCATGGACACTGCTGGGACCAGAAGGCAACTGGAGATAGAGGTAGAGTTTCTCAATGTCTGTAAACTTCTCAACATCTTGCTGTGAGAAAAAAACACATGAGGAAAAATGACATCATTAGTTTGTGTTGGTTGATTTACAAATATATAGAAATAAAACACGAATTGGCCGCAATGTCATTGATCGCCAAAATGTTCTTCATCAATTTAAATTATTTATATATATATATATATATATATATATATATATATTAAAAGTTTTATAAATATATTAAATTAAATAAATGAACTAGAGTTTAATTAAATTAGCTTACATTTTTATGTATGGTTTTACTCATTTAATTACACGACTTTAATATTATTATCATTTTATTGCTATCAAACATTCTGTTTAATGATATTAAAATTTCTTGCGAAGGCTACATAAATAATTTTCACTTTGTTTTTTAAATCTATTTTGATATCAACGGACATATTTTCATAAACTACGGCAACACTGGACTTTACATGGGACTATATTTGATCCATTGGGTTCCGGACGGCACCTGACATCACTGGGTTCTAGCGAAAGAACGCCGGCCCTCGGGTCAACCAGGCACACAAACAAACCGAATCCGACCCGTCACATGTAATCCTGAAGGGGGTGGTTGCCATGTCAACCATGACAGTAAACATGAATGTCAACACTGTCACGCTCACAACAGCATGTTTTTAGCGCAGACTCCGCCCCGGCTCGGTTTTAATTGGCTCATGTGAATGAATACCTCTCACCTCTTCCTGTTCTATTTGTCTCTTTGTTGCTAGGGGAAACCAGGGCTCATGAATGAGGCAAGATGTGACAAACAATGTGCATTTAAGACAATCGGCTTCTTATTTCCAAAGCACACAGTGATGTGTATCAAAAGACAAATCCGTCAGTAAATATGAATAATGTTGTTTACGTCCACCTAATACTCGTACTTCACTGTCAATGTACAAAGAATAATCTAGCAGCAACCATGATGTAAACAATCCATCTCTCTTCTGATTTTCCGATCAGAATCGACCTGTTGTCGTCTCAATTTGAAAATGATTAAATATAAATTATACATGATCTCAAACGATAATCAACTGTCAATAGTTCATCGTGTTGTCATAATAATATTTAAAATGATTATTATGAAACAGATCACATGACAAATGTTTAACCTCATTTCTAATTGGGTGAGCCACATCGGAAGCCGCGACCCCGCCTTCTATAATTGTACAATGTCGCTTGGCAACTGTAAACACTCTACGCTTAGTCCTTGGTGAATTTTGTCCTGTACCCGATGTCCTGAAGGTGAACCATTTATGAACACACAAACACAGAGGTAGAGGAACGTAAACATTTCAAGATTAAACAAATCAAAGTAACGCAAATACACACTGATCTGTGATACAGCTCAACAAACACAAAAAAATTGCATCCACACGTGTAGCATCAATACTCTGTGCCAGGGGTGACACACAGAAAACTGTTCCATGAATGATTCAGAATATATTTCATGAATTTAGACATTTGATTTGCATTAAATAAGCGTCAGAACCACGGCATAAACGACCTATTTCATTATTCTATCATTTCATTTATACATTCATTCATTTGACTAGTTTTGCTTCTTTCACTGGTTTGATGAGAACGTTGGACCAAACCCAACATACTATATCCAATAACAGAGATGAAATGTAAATGACAAAAACACGGCAATGGGTTGTGACAAACTGCATAGATTATCAATATGGAACACATTTCAGATCATAAACATTTTGAACAAATCTTAATGTCTTGCTAACAAATGTATATTTAGGACAAACATCCATAATCAGCCCATCCCAGAAAAACTACAGTACAGGACAGATATGAGGATCTCGCTGACTTCACAACCCAGCAACACAAAAAAACTGGGAACCAACACAATACATGGAGTATACCCACACACTTTCATTTTAAAACTAAACATTTATTTTGAGAAGGCAAATAATCAAAAATGTTTCAATTGCAATGGAAACTTGAGTGCTACTTGTACTCTTTATGCTGTGCACACTACACTTTTTTTTACATCCCTGAATTACTCTGTAAATCTTTGAAATACACAACCAAAGACAACTCAATGAACATAAGTTCCTGTACCCCAAAATGCACTGCACATACATCGGATATAATAATATACTGTTGCAGCTTTCATATACTGCTCTCTAAAATAATGTATGCAACATCTCAAAACATAATTTAGTTACTTATAGGTAACAACAATATGAAACACTTTATTCTTACTATAGTACAATACAGAACAAAACGCTCTATTCTTACTATATTAAATTATAGCACAAAACACTGCATTCTTTCTATAGAATGTTTAAGGACAAAACACTGTATTCTTACTATAGTATATTTCAGCACAAAACACTGTTTTCTTACTATAGTATATTTAAGCACAAAACACTGTATTCTTACTATAGTATATTTAAGCACAAAACACTGTATTCTTACTATAGAATGTTTAATCACAAAACACTGTATTCTTACTATAGTATATTTAAGCACAAAACACTGTATTCGTACTATAGAATGTTTAAGCACAAAACACTGTATTCTTACTATAGTATATTTAAGCAAAAAACACTGTATTCTTACTATGGTATATTTCAGCAAAAAACACTGTTTTCTTACTATAGTATATTTCAGCACAAAACACTGTTTTCTTACTATAGTATATTTCAGCACAAAACACTGTATTCTTACTATAGTATATTTCAGCACAAAACACTGTATTCTTACTATAGTATATTTAAGCACAAAACACTGTATTCTTACTATAGAATGTTTAATCACAAAACACTGTATTCTTACTATAGTATATTTAAGCACAAAACACTGTATTCGTACTATAGAATGTTTAAGCACAAAACACTGTATTCTTACTATAGTATATTTAAGCAAAAAACACTGTATTCTTACTATAGTATATTTCAGCAAAAAACACTGTATTCTTACTATAGTATATTTCAGCAAAAAACACTGTATTCTTACTAAAGAATGTTTAATCACAAAACACTGTATTCTTACTATAGAATGTTTCATCACAAAACACTGTATTCGTACTAAAGTATATTTCAGCACAAAACAATGTATTCTTACTATAGAATGTTTAATCACTAAACACTGTATTCTTACTATAGTATATTTCAGCACAAAACACTGTATTCTTACTATAGTATATTTCAGCAAAAAACACTGTATTCTTACTAAAGAATGTTTAATCACAAAACACTGTATTCGTACTAAAGTATATTACAGCACAAAACAATGTATATTTACTATAGAATGTTTAATCACAAAACACTGTATTCTTACTATAGAATGTTTCAGCACAAAACACTTCATTCGTACTATAAAACGTCAGAGCATTAAAGACTGTACACTTACTATAGTAAATTATAGCACAAAACACTGTATTCTAACGATAGCAAATTACAGCACAAAACACTGTATTCTTACAACAGTATATTACAGCACAAAACACTGTATTCGTATTATAATACGTTAGAGCATTAAACACTGTATACTAACTTACTATAGTAAATTAGTACAACAGCACAAAAAACAGCACAAAACACTGTATTCTTACTATAGTACACCACAGCAAAAAATACTGTATTCTTACTATAGTAA
>CM065658.1:23270558-23291612 GCA_033220385.1 Triplophysa yarkandensis
GCACTAAGATCCAGTAACCCTAATAAGGAAAAACAGCCGCGGTCGGAGGAGAGGAGAAGGTCATTTGTTACTCTAAGGAGAGCAGTCTCAGTGCTATGAGAGGGTCTCACAGAAATTGGAAATTCTCACAGATATCATTTTTCTCTAGAAGTTAGTATAATTGTGAGGATACTACCTTTTGTAGTATCTTGGACAGGAATGGGAGATTTGAAATTGGTCTATAATTAACTAGGTCTTTGGGGTCAAGTTGTGGTTTTTTAATGAGAGGCTTAATAACAGCCAGTTTGAAGGATTTGGGGACATATCCTAACGACAATGAGGAGTTAATAATAGTCGGAAGAGGGTCTATGACTTCTGGAAGCTCCTCTTTTAGGAGCTTAGATGGAATAGGGTCTAACACACATGGTGTTGCTGTTGATAATTTTACAAGTTTACATGTAGAAAATGAATGGAACTGTTCCTCTGGGGGTTTCAAAATTTTATGCGATGCAGTAGCTGAGGGCTGAATAGTTAAGATTTTATCTCGATAGTGTCAATTTTAGAAGTGAAGTAGGTCATAAAGTCATTACTGCTGTGGTCTGTGTGTTTGTGATTGTGTATGTGTGTTTTGTCTTTGTATCTGTGTATGTGTCTGTGTTTGTGTGTGCGTATGTCTGTGTGTGTTTTGTGTTTGTGTCTGTGCTTGATTGTGTGTTTGTGTGTGTTTTGTGTTTGTGCGTAATTGTGTGTGTGTGTGTGGGTTTTGTGTCTGTGTTTTGTGTTGTGTTTATGTGTGTGTCTGTGTTTTGTGTTTGTGTCTGTTTGTTTGTGTCTGTGTGTGTTTTGTGTTTGAATGTTTGTGTGTGTGTCTGTGCGTCTATGGGTGTTTATCTGTGTGTGCGTTTTGTGTTTATGTGTGTGTCTGTGTGTGTTGAACATTCAGATATGTTAATTGAAGGAATCAAGTGATGACGTCACCACATAGCTTTATACGTATAAATAATAATTATTGTGCTTGTTGAACTGTATTTGGATGTGTGATCAAGTGTTTAAATCTTACAGTCTGGATGATTGATGGTTTATAAACAGGAAGATCTTTTATGTTGTGAAATGTACTGGTAAAGTTAATTGGATTTTGAGACACAACTCAACACTGCTCTCTACTGGTGACACATCCAAACTGCCATATCCACTGATACAAAACTTATGCAATCTAACACAAATGCACACATACAAGTTATTCAAGTTATTTTACACAGGTATATACGTACAACCTGTAGTGAAACTTCATGTATGATCCAAACTTTATTAGTTTAGTAAATCTATATTTACAATATATTTATAGTCAAAACTAAAATGACAAGAATTAAAATATAAAGGCTGTTTTTAAATTTACATTGACATTTAGTCATTTCGCTGACTTACAAGTGAGGTTCACAAAGAAGGAATTAGTACAAGAAAGCACTACCGCACCATAAAAGCAAAATTTACGGTCAAATCATTAAATGTAAATGAATTTCCCTTTCTACAACTTTAAATAAACTTCAATAAAGATCAACATGTGGAGAAGATCTTCATTATTTATCGATACTTGAAGAGCTCTTTTCCAAAACGCTCCAAAACAAGGTTGCTGTGTTATTTTGTTGTGTGGAACTTTCAAATTTCACTATTTTATGCACAGTACAACATAGATGACATATCAAATGTTTAAATTGAGAAACTGTATAATTTTAACGGGATAATAAGTTGATTTTCAATTTTATGGCATCAACAGAACTCAATAAAGTTGGGATAAGGACATTTTTACCACGGTGTGGCATCACCTCTTCTGTTTATAACAGTCTGCAAATGTCTGGGACTGAGGAGACAAGTTTATCAAGTTTAGGAATAGAAATGTTGTCCCATTCTTGTCTATTACAGGCTTCTAGTTGATCAACTAGCTTAGGTCTTTGTCACATCTTCTTCTTTATGATGCACCAAATGTTTTCTAGGTGTGAAAGAGCTGGACTGCAGGCTGGTCATTTCAGGACTCAGATCCTTTCTACACAACCATGATGTTGTGATTGATGCAGTATGTGATCAGGTAATGTCATGTTGGAAAATGCAAGGTCTTCCCTGAAAGAGTCGACGTCTGGATGGGAGCATATGTTGTTCTAGAACTTGGATATAAGTTTCAGCGTTGATGATGTCTTTCCAGATGTGAAAGCTGCCCGTTCCACACACACCCATGCCCACCCAATACCATCAGAGATACAGGCTTCTGAAGTGACCGCTGATAACAACTTGGGTTGTCCTTGTCCTCTTTAGTCCAGATGACATGGCGTCCCAAATTTACCAATAACAACTTCAAATTTTGATTCGTCTGACCACAGAACAGTATATATGAGCCTTGGCCCAGAGAAAACGTCTGTAGTTCTGGATCATGTTTGGATATGATAAATTAGCTGGAATATAACTTCATGGATTGGAGATGATAAACATTAGCTTGAAACATGCAGGAAAAAGAATAATTAAAGTGACCGAATAATCTTGAAAGATCAAAGATGGAAAATTGAATTTTAGTGTCAGAGAAAATATAAAAAACACAGGAAACTACTCCTACATCACATGGAATTTCAGACACTTTTCAAGAAACAAATCATCTGCTCTCATGCAAAAACAAACACCGTCATATTTATTTACTATACTGGAACGTCAGGTCACGACTGGCTTCTATGGCACTATGAAATGAGTTTTAACTCTGGAGCTAGAACAGATTAAAGGCTTGGTGAGCACAGGGAAAAAATTTGTGCCATGTCAACATTTAAATATGGCACCAGAGGTTCTTTTTCTGGACCTAATTTTACACAAAAGGTCATCGACCAAAAGTCATGGTTAGATCTTCCATCACCACATTGTTTTAAAATATAGATCAAAATGAACAACCAAAGAAACGGGTCACAGAACAAAAAATTAAGATCCTGCCATAGCAAAATGAGTGGGATAAACTGAAGAAGAGGGAGCACACGCATTTAGATGCTCTGGAAAAAAGTTGCATGGAGCAATATTCTAAAATCACTTGGCATATAATCTCAAACCTCATCAAACAAGAAGGGGAAAAATCTGAGCTAATTTTCATTCAAATGGAAGTTGCAGAAAGTTTTGAATACACAGTTGCCAAAAATTTTGCTATTAGAAAAAATAATATTATATTTTCTTCACTTTAAATTGTTTACCTTTAATTAAATGTAGTCGTCTTTGCCCATCTTGACCAAAGGTGCCAGTAATTTTGTCCACGACTATATACGACATATAATTTTTATGATGTTTTTTTCTCTTTAATTTAAACATAATTTTTTACAGGACATTTTTTACAGGAAAAGGATTACATTTTGTATTTTTTTCATTACATTTGAGCAGAGAAATGTTAAAAATGGCCTAAAAAGTAAATTCTAAACAATCACGAACATCTTGTGTTTCTGTTTCTTATTGTAAACATAATGACTTTTATACTGTACTTACTGTACATTCCATCCCATAAACCCAACACTCGCTACATCCTTATTGTCCTTCTTAAACCTTGTTCGTCATGATATGCTAAAATCCCCCTACAGGGATGAATTGTATTTATAAATATGTAGATTTAATGTGTATATGTGCCGGGTGTAAAACCTCTTTTGATCATGCAAGTAAAGTAATTTAAATAGAATCTTGAATCTCAATGCGAGTCATTCTGTCCTTCACATCGTCCATTCTTCATTTCTACATAAATATGTGACAGAAGTCAAGTAGACGCTGTCTTCTCCTCAATCCTGATCACAGACCGACTGAATGACTCTCATTAGCCTTCCTATATTACCAATCCAAACACAAACCCCGGAGAGGGGCAGGAGGGCTGTTAGAAAGAATAACAAGCAGCCGGGGGGTAATCAGTGACGAGAGGGGGTGCTTAAGTTAACGCATGCCCGCTATTGTTCTCTTTAATGGGTATGTGTCTCTAATTGAACGGTTAGGTCCCTCAGTAGCTCCCGTCTGTCTCGACTGGCCGACCCAGACCTGCAGTAAAGGGGCCTGGAAGACTGGGGCCGACGGGACCAGAGCCGGCGATTAATCTGTCTGATCGTGACAGTTTCCATCACGTTCAACTCGTGGAAGTTTTCATACAGCTCTGAGAAGTGATAAGAGACGTGTTTGAGACGTCTGAAGCAGGTTGGAACTAAGATGTGTTGCGTCTCACAGACAGAGCTGAACTGAAGCGGGCTCCAGCTCGGGCATCAGGCTGTTGTCAAACACATGGCAACGACTCAAATGTGTCTCGGACTGTTTTATTTCAGTCTGCGGGCGGGTGTTCACACTTTCTAGAGTCTCCTGAAGTTAGTTTAAGTAATGGTAAGAAACATTCAAGAACTTTTCTGACAAGATGAAAAAGACCTTAATCTTTCTTAAGATAAAAACTAAACACGTTGTAAGACTGATAGATATAAGATTCTGCGCTACCTCTTCAATAGAAGTAATAATAAAATTTTGTATTCTTTAATAAGCTACAGATTCTTTAAACATTTAAAAATGTTAAAATATTTGTTTTTAAAGTTATATCACACATTATAGTCTCCACATGTCCGTGAGAATTAAACATTTCAAATAATCGAATCAAAAACAATTAACAGGCCTGAAATATACACAAATAATACTTATACATCTGTGAAAATAAAGTACCTTTTAGCAAAAAAGCAATTTTGAAAATATAACTAATGTCTCCTTGTGTGTAAAATATAAAAAAAAAATATAGAGTTTAGGGTGTGTAAATGAAATTACAGCACCATACTAAAATACAAATCAGACAATGATAAAACCTAAACAAGCGTTACCTACAGACAAAACAACAGACGCTGCTTATGTGTCATTCACAGACATAGAGAGACTGCTAAAGTCAAGGGCTATAAATGCAAATGATACCAGCACTAATGTGGGATAATCCAGTGAAGTGCACCGTTTTAAGAGCGTCTCAGACATTAAAAGCACAATGCATGGCCAGCACAAGTCCAGCACATTTGAATGAGAATACAGATCAAAGGTGAGCTCAGGACAGGTAGACTGCAGACACTGGAGCGGTTAATGGCAGACAGGGGTCTCGCTGGCAGAGGAAGCTCAAATTGACATGTTGGAGACACTGAGGAGCTGTCAGCGAGCTGGAGACGCCTGTCTGGATGCTGGTCTCCATGAAGACCAGACAGATGTTAAACTCGGAGCTCTTATCCAACAGCAACACACTTTCGAGCAAAAATCCACATTTGTTTGATTCGTTCAGTAACGCTAATAATCTCAATCGGACCATGAACATGTGTTGTAACATGTGTGCTGATGTTTATGAATAAATATATCATGCATAGTGTTGTCATGAACAACACACGTCAGCAATCAGCAGACGTCAGATGCTTTAGCTCAGCTTGTCTAACAGATACTAATATGACAATTATAAATGCCAAGAGAAGAAACTGGGTTAAAGTTTCCTTTATGATTTAATAGTAAATGTTTATTGAGGATTTTTGAAAGTATAGATGCCACTAACAGATACTGGTACAAACACACATGACAATGAAAAATCCTTGCAGAGAAATTGTGAAAACTATAATCTGACACATTGTTTTACATCAATTTTTACATTTACGTTGAATATAATGCAATTAAAATCAGACAAACATTATTCATACAGATAACGTACATCTAACAGACGATTTCCATCACGTAGAAAAACAATGCATTACTGTTTATTTAATGTCTGTTCTACAAGCTTCAGTTTATGTTTTACAGTACAATATGTAGTAAACTGCCTATATGACTGTTACATAAAATAAAAAAATATACATTGCTTTCTTTAGCACTTTTCAACATTGGACATTTATTATCATTTATCATTTATTATTTTTTGGCCCTTAATATTTGCCCTAATATTTTTTTATTTTCCTACATTTATTCAACATTTTTCTTATTTACACTTGATATGTCACAAAGAACTGCTGAAGATACGAATGTTTGCAGACATTACATTGATGGGAAAGTGAATTCCATCTCTTTCACTGTTATATATTTTTTATTTCAAGTGTGTTGTGTTCATGATGGTAGCCGGTGGTTCAGCCCATATGGCTCATAAAAAGTGTAAGCTCAATGGGGCTGTGTAATGCTTCACTGGTTTGATAGTTTATTTAATGTCCCCCCTCACCCCCCGTCCCTCTACAGTCTCGGGGCCATTATCTCCTGCTTGTCACCTTGTCTGCGGCTCTGATGTGTCGTTGATAACATCTGCCTGCCTCTATATAAAGCCAGAGCCATCAGACCATTCAATCATTCTCTCTCTCTGGACTTTGTCAGGAATCATGGATCTTTCCAGCGTGCTGATCGTCTTCACTCTTCTAGCCCACAGCGGAGCCTTTGACCTGGGCCAGACCACTCGCTGCGTCCCGGTACCCCATCAGATGAGCATCTGCCAGGATGTGCCATATTCTGAAATGAGATTGCCTAACCTGTTGGGTCACAGCAGCGTCGAAGAAGCACTTCCTCAATCTGAGGAATGGAAAACACTGCTTCATACCGGCTGCCATCCCCAGGCCAGGGCTTTTGTGTGCTCTCTCATCGCTCCCGTGTGTTTGGACAGGTATGATCAGAGAGTTTATCGGACAGACTTCAGCTTACGTGTTATGTGTTTTTTCTCATCTAAACTATATGATCATGTCTTTGTAGGTTTATTCAGCCCTGTCGTAGCGTGTGCCGGGCCGTGCGGGACAGCTGTGCGCCGGTGTTGGCCTGTCACGGACATGCTTGGCCTGAAGCTCTGAACTGTGACCGTTTTCCAGAGCAGGACGACATGTGTCTGACTCCTCTGCCCAAACACATCAGCGCTTTCTCGAAAGGTGAGACTCGCTCTCAATGGAAAAGAACCCAGATGCATTGAAAGATGCCTTTTAATTTTGTGTATTTGTAAATAAATTATATTTGTGCATAGAGCTGACTGTATATTGTTACACCACCAGAATTTCCTCAGCCAGTTTGCCAAAACTGTCCACCTGTGGAAGAAGTGCCGTCTCTGAAAACAGTGATGGACGCCCTGTGTCTCAATGACTTTGGTGAGGAACAGTTCTTGTGCACGTATTTAATCAGTTTTCAAAGCTTTTGATTTCAAATACGCTCAGATTTAGCTAAAAAAATAAGTTTAAAACATGTAAAATGTGTACTATTATAATTAGATTTCTTAAAACATTACCTTTGCTAACGGCTTTATATTTAAAAATATGTTAATTATTTTTTGGGTAATTTGGAGTATAAATGAATGTCTACTCTAAAAGCTATTTTAAAATAATTTCCATTTACTCTTAAATACTTCTTCGAGGAACATTAAAGTTTAAGGGTTTCAATTTCTTATAGTCAGAAGAATCTTTTCATGATAAATAAACTTTCCTAGAGCAGACATTTGTTTTAAAGACAAAACTAAATCTTCTATAGCCTTTCTTTAAAAAATACTATTTCCAATAGTAACTGAAAAATAATAATATTTATTAATAATTATATAAAAAACTTTTTACAAGCATTACTGACTAGGAAACATTTTAAACCTCTTGTATAGTTACATTTACTCTTAAAATATTCTTTGCAGTACAATATAAAAGCTAAAAGTTTTTTAAGTCATACAGACTAAGAAAAAACATAAGACTGTTTGATCAAATAAGCTCACCCTCTCCCCTTCTTCTCCCTGCAGCCGTGAAAGCCAAGATCTCCCGCCGTCGTCTTCCATCCTCAGACCCTGAGCTGATGGTGGAGGGCCACGTGGAGTTTATCCAGCGTGGTCCTCTGCTCCCGTATGACACCGCCAGTCTCCTGCAGCGCTGGCTCCTCATCAACCTAAGGTGCGCTCACACGCTGGTCCGGCCTGGACGTGCTCAGCTCTACCTAATCATTGGAACCATGAGACCCAACGGTTCCATCGAAGTGTCCAACCTCTTCCCGTGGCTCAAAAAAGACCTCCACATCAGCGCCGCAACACGCAAATGGAAACACTACAAGTGCTGAAAAGAGTTGAAAGAAACATGAATCTACCTGAAATGTCCTTACAGAGAGGATTTTAAATGAAAGAATGTGCTCTGTAGCACCCCCATCTGGTGGGGTGTGTAACTGCTCTCACAAACACGGCTCTTTGATCTAACTGACTTGAGATGCACTCCAAATGTTGTACATAGAGAGTTAAATAATTGTAAAGATTAATATTTTTTTGTATCTCAGATGTAATTTGTAAAGAAAGATATTCAGATGTAAGTGTATTTGTCTGTTTTCATTGTCTGTGTGCTGTAAATAATAAATGTGTTTTTAAACGGAATGTTTTTGCATTTCTGTGTTCAAAGAAATATAAAACCATTTTACAAAGGTTTTAATTTATCCACAAAACTATTATAGTATACTTTATAATAATTAACTTAAATGTTTTTATAAATTAAATAAAAATTTTCATTTATTTTCAATGAAATGTAATTTATTATAGTATTCTGAAAAAATTTTGTTTGGATTTTTTTGTTTTATCATATATCCGCTCTCAAAATCATTTTTTTTACCATAATTTCTCTTGAAATTTGAAAAAAAAAATGTTAAACAACTTAATTTAATCACGTGGAACAGATGTACATGATCGAATTAAGTAATTCCAACAACAAATTAATTTTTACATTTACTATTTAATTATACAGAAAAGTGTAGTATACAATAAAACAGGGTTAATATAATACTTTTCTAACGTAAATACTAAAGCATACTACAGTGTTTGTTGCGTATATTGTGAGGTCTTTAGTGTGTTAGTGACGTGTCAGAGAGATTTAAGTCCGTCTTTCTGGCATACAGATGCAGTCAGGAGGGGCGACGGAGCTGAAAAGATTCAGTCCTGCCCCGGGTTTCCCCGCATTGTGCCTTGAAATTCACAGAGCCTGTCCCATCATTCAGCGCATGAGAGCCGCGAGGAGAGGACCTATTGAGAAACGGCTGTTTTAAAGAGGTCGAGAAGAGAAAAGAGAAGAGAGACCTTTCACAGCTGGTCTCGCAGCGAGAGAACTGGAAAAACTCTGAATGAGAGCTCTAATTTTTTCACTTGTGCTTTAAAAGGAATAAAAGCTTCAAATGGGTTCACATGAACTGGCGTTTTAGTAACTTCACCTCATAAAAGACTGATTCTCTCTGTCTGAGAGTGGAGTCGGAAAAACAGAGAAGAGATTTATCAGATCTTCAAAACCCCCCAAAAACTTAAGCCAACACTACAGAGATAAAAACACATTTGTGTTACTTTTACATTCTATGTGTGTAAAATATTAGATGTGTGGATGTGTCGAGCAGGAACGAGGTCCCCAATGATTAACTTTTAGTTTGGATATCATAAAATTCTTGCAACGGTCATCCCCCATTAAGCAATACAATTATATATTAGGGATTACATTAAAAGAATAGAAAACAAAAAAATAAAAATAGGAAGTTAGGTTTTAAATAATTGTATAACGTGATAAATTGTCAACAACAAAATAAGAAGAAATAATACATATAAAAAACATCTTTCATAAGTCTTCTAAAAGTATTTAATATTAAAAAGATGAATGAGAATACTACATAAACAAATAATAAATAACAATAATAAATAAATAAATATAATTTCACAAAAAATATTTAAAGAATAAACACAAAAACTGAGGAATGGAATATCGTTTTAAAACGGATAAAAGAACACAATAATGAGCAGTGTTCCAGTAAAATAAAACTCAAATGTTTTTGACGTATTTAAATGTAGTTTAAACAAATGTTTAATTGCATTTTTATCTCCAATGCTCAGTGTTCCAGTAATAAAGCGATCATTTCTTTATATTATTAAAATCATCTTGGACAGACGGGGACACTTGTGTGGTCTGCTCGTCACACTGCTAATTGTGTATAAAACACTCATTTCTTCATCTGAATCTAACGTTCAGATTAGTCACGAGTTCATTTCATGATCTATAACCCCGAAGAAAATCTTCCTCCATGTCAACAGTTAAACACATTACATATTCATCGCTGGACACTCTTCCTGCTACCAGCGAGAGCTGTAAAACTGCAAATTTGATTACATGTGCCCTTTGGCTCTGTGTCGGTGGACAATGAAAGTGCCTGTCTGCAGCGATTAGCATGCCCAGCATGAGGTGATGTTGTCCCCCAAAAGACTGAGCCCGGTTCCCCCGTGAGCTGGGACATGCTTGTTTACTGCCACCAACTCTGGCCCGAGCACACTTCTTATCTGCCAGACATGATGCTCAATGACTTCAGATCAGAGGAGAGGAAAATGTCCTCTGTGTCTAACCCTGAGAAATAACCGAGCTCAGATTTGAAAAGTACTTCAAAGATCAACACCTCAAAATGAACTCTCTACTAACATGAATCAAATGCTTGCATAATACAATCATGTCATTTTATTTCCGTTCTTCCAGCGGATGTTAAAGAGTTTGAGAGAAGTCATAACCTCACGACAGCATCTCTCGGACCCGTTTCTCTGTTCATTCTCTGAAAACAAAGTGTCACTTTTGACAAGCATGATGGGAAACTATTTTAGCTAATCGCTGACAAGTTTGGAATCGAAGATCAAGCTTTAAACTCTCATTTAATAACTATTGCATTAAAGACATAAAATGCAGTTTCTTTATTAAAAATGATGCATTTAAAATATTTACTTCTTTAATTTATAGAATAAAACAGGACATTTTAAATATCTATATTTAAGTCAAAAGTTTAGTTGTTTAACAGTAGTGTATGAATATAATTTAAATAATGAAGATATAAAACGAACAATATTTTTGTTATCACGCACAGACAGTATTTGTATACACATTATATATTATATTACTGCACAATAGCACTTTCAACGAACCCCTTCTTATTGTGACACACAACAATAAAGCAAAGAAATATAGTCCACATTGATAGACTGAGAGACAGATACTCTTATAAGTTGTCTCTCAAAGGCCTCTCAATAGATGGCACTGAATGAAGATATTACTATTTACTGCCCCTCGCTTCTGTTTGGTGTGCAAGTTAAACTTTGGCCGGGAGTCCATTGTCTCCAGTGTCTATCATTTAATGGGAACTTTGACGTAATGAATGAAGCGGGTCCACCTTCTGTCGGACAGAAAGACCTCGCTCTTATCAGCCTTCACAATCAGACCTCAACGGCTCCACCAATCAGAACACAGAGAGAGACGCCCATCAGCACAGAGGGAAAGAGGGTTTTGTTTTCTTTGTGTTTTTTAATGAACTTTCCTCTCTTCATCTGACTGAAATACACCCACGCTAGTTGGAGAAAGTCTTCCCGAGCGTCCGGGTTCGAGAATGATCTCCTAAACGAACGAGGTGTCTAAAGAAAATGGCTGAATTTCCACTCAGGCATCCCGGATTTGGAAATTCTGGGAAGTGTTTTTTAATCGAGAACCTGTTGCGGCCGGGGAGTTCCTCACCTGTTGGATGGGTCGCGTCGGGTGTCCATCAGAAGAGATGTTCCACCGCTGTGGTTCATGGACCTTTGGGTTTGGTACTGAAAGGAAAGGGCGTCCATCAGAATGGAGTGCAGGAAAACCGCACATGTCCTCGGGTCACAGATGGGAAAACAGCTCAACAGTCAGGTAAGATCACCTGCAACATTGAGAATAGTGGTAATGTATTTAAAGAGACTCTTTTTTACAGTATTTATGAGTTGTGTTTAAACGTGTTTCTTATACAAATCTGACTGCAAAATCATGATGTAAAAATGTAAAACTGTGATTCAACATCAGGGCTTACTGTTAAACCGAACTCATATTCTTATTCTCAACATCTGTTAAATAATACATTAAATAAAATGTTACATTTCCAACAAATTATGGGTATGTAAGGAGACATTTAAAGCTAAAAACAAAAATTGTTAACATTTCAGAAGTGTGATTTATAAATCCAATTTTCATTTTCTTAACTGGGCTACCCTTAGAACGATAATAAAAAAACGTTTATGATAAAATTAAATGCTTACTTCAAATATTTAAATTAAAGTATAATTACAAAACAGTTTGAAAAACTATATCACACTTTTACATAACGATTAAAAATTTGAGCAAAATGTTGCTGTAAGATTAAGTTAACCAAACTTTGACATTAAAACAATGCTGGTATGCATTACTGCACAGAAACAAGGTAATTTACTTGTACCATAGTAAACGTTTTTACCAGATTTGACTACTATATGACTGTTTTAAATTTCACCTTTTCTAGGGACACAGCTGATGACTTGTAAATTTAAAGAATGTATTTTGAAACTCTTCAATACATTTAAAAAACCTCAACTGCACTTTAAATGCAAAATAGTAAATAGAAATGTTTTAAGGCCATATTTTTACAACTTCTTTGGGTGTTTTTTTTGGTGACAAATAAAAACATTAAAGTCCCTTACAATTAAGTTCCATGTAAACCCATGACATACGAACCATGTAACATTGTCAGCGTACAACTAGTGCAGTACAGATGTTTAGTATGCTGGACATACAGTTTAACAAAAACCCTTCGTTTTACAGACAAAAACATGTATATAAAAAGAACGAAAACTTGGAAACACACATGAAGTAAAGTAAACCTTGTTAAATTATTTAGTAAACAAATAAAGTTTTCCATTTTCATTAAAGCTAAACTATCAGATACTTTTGTAAATAGGTATTTAAACCACATACAGAATGATGTTTATGTATGGAACAATTATTGATTAAGGGTATTGTCCTCTATACCGTATCTTGTTTAAGTTATTATTTTATTTTTCTGCGTACTTAAGACTATTCAAATAATGTAAGAACCATTTACATTATTCACATTTATTATTTACAGTTAATTAACCTCTCTCTCTCTCTCTCTCTCTCTCTCTCTCTCTCTCTCTCTCTCTCTCTCTCTCTCTCTCTCTCTCTCTCTCTCTCTCTCTCTCTCTCTCTCTCATTATGACAGGTATTCCCATGTCCTGTTTCAGCAGATCTGGACCTGTGATGTTTACAAGTAAGATTTGTGCTCAGAAAACACATCTAAATATAAGCAAAAAATATTTTGCAAAATTCTCTTTAAATCTTCCATTAGATATGAGGTTTGTTCTATATGTTTGTTTTAAAACTTCAAGTTTAAATTCTGTATAATCTATCCATTTATAAGTTGCTTTTGCCATGACCTCAACATTCTTTAGAGGAAAACACCAAAGAAACAACAAAATCATCAAAAACTACATAAAACACTTAAGAACCGCACAGAATACCCCAAGAAACATCAACAACAGCCTAGCAACTGTATAGCAACTCCCTGTTGAACACCCAGAAGCATGTTTAAGATGCATGGCACTTTAAATAAGATTTCAGTGGTTTATTCAGTAACGCCTCGTCGACGGGCACATTTCTCAGATGTTCACAAACGTCTGTTTGATTTGTTCTTTGCTTTCTATTTTTGGTAAATTCCGATTGGGGTGTACAGAAACTCACATTAAACTGTTTAGCACAGTGACACTTTCCCACAGCGCCCTTCACGCACACCCGGATTTTCCTGCCCGTGACCAATCATCTTTTGTAGCTCGACCGCACACATGCAACCCCACGCCAAAATCAGACACCCACGCCGATCCGGGATCAGCAAAAGTCCTACTGAAAAGCACTACTGAACACGCGGGTCGGTCTGGGATCGGCGAGGCGACCCGTCGCAAACACAATACACCCGCATTCCTGCACAGCAGAGGGCGGAATCCCCTCTCCGGCTCTTTTGTTCTCACTAATGAAAAGCCGGGCACTAAAAGCCCCTCTCTCCCTCTCTTCATCCATTCTGCCCATCTCAAGAGCCCCTAGACATGACGCCCTCAATGGAAATGACTTTTATAGACTTTTTTTCAGCTCATCTGCCTGTTAAGAGAAAGAGTCTTTTGAAGAGACATAATCAGATATGCTGAGAAGAGGGAATAATGTGCCCGAATGTCACATGGATCATTTGTCGCGAGTTGGAGGGTGTGTGGGTTGGGTCCAGGGTGATTTGACCCTTAATAGAGCGTTTAAGTGGAAACTATTTAGACTGAATGGTGACCAAAGAGCGTGACTAACCGTCTTACTCACGCTGTTGAAGGTGGCCCGTTTGGCGATTTGTCGAACAGATTAAAAAGGCATCGCTGAATGAGGTTGAGAGAAAAGTTCGTAATGCTTGATTTTATAAGTTCACAGCATGAGGAAGAAGGAAGTAGGGGTGGGCGATAAAGGGAAAAATTTCTATCAAAATTTTTGGTAGAAAAGTTTCGATTCACGATTGTGGTTTTAATAATAGTTTAAATAGAATTTTAATAGAAAATACAAAGCTAAAATTCAACCAAACTAATGGTCCCGTTTTTCGAAGTTTTTGAAGCTTTGTTTGTGTTTACAGTGTACACTATAACATGTGTTAATGTTTCTAAGTAAAAAAAAATCCGCATAATTCACTTATCTGTATAGGGCTGTATTCACTGTAAGAAAAACGGCTGATGACTTCTCGCCATCAGAAATTCGTAACAAGTTCGGATTGGGCCAGCGTTTCCTCTCTTGTAATTCTACAGAAGCATGTTGACCGGAAAGATCATGCCTCTTTCCAAAACGTGGAGATGGAAAACTGCTCCATCTCTCAAGAATAATGTTTGTGTAAATCAGGCACTAAACTGATTAAGGATCCAGTCTTCAGTAAAATGTGCTGCACATACTTTTACTTCTGGATTATAATTTTTATAATTTATAATTTATTTATTATTTCGTCTTCTGTGTGGGAGCGCAACAAGACCATGATTTTTTGTGTTCATGTTGGCGGAGCCAATATTCTAAGCCAATATTTAAAATCAATGAGATACAACAACTTTTCTGAAAAACTGGAGTCATTTTAATCGTCCACAGTTAGATAACTTCTTGTTGCCCACCTCTAGAAACATGAATATAAACAGATCACTAAGAGAACCTCAAATATCTCTGTATTAGTCATAAGAATGATTCTGTTTGTCTCAAAAAAGCATAATAATGTTATGTCAATATTCTAGTTAAGTCCTACAAATGTCAACTTTTTCAATTAGGATGAAAGACTAATGTAGGAACTATGGCCGTGCAATTAACGGTTATTGATTTTCAATTTCAATTTCAACAATTATAAAAACAAAATAATCAAATTGAACCCATCATTGTGCTGCATTCTGTTTTTCTGTTATTCATGTTTTACAATTATTTGTATTATTTTTCTATTGTTTATTTATAATAACTTATTAATTAATTAATCAAAATATCCATATTTATTTCTAATGATATTAACTAATAAAATATTATTTCTTATATTTGTTATTAAACCAGGTGCTCAATTGAAATTTTGTTGATACTGATGTTTCCAACTTATATAATTTCTGTCATAATGTGATGTAGAATGTGGACAGGTTATGTTATTAAATGCCTTGTTAATGTAACTGTAAGAGCATTTTGTATCACTTTGAGAGAACCTTAATTAAACATTAGACTGGCTTCATGTGTTGTGATTGGCTTAAATGGACAATTCAAACGAGAATAAAGTTTATTCATTATTTCTCTTATGTGGATGTGGACCCGTGTGTGACTTTCTTCAGTGGAACACAGAAGAAGATATTTTAAGAAACGTCTCAGTGGTTCGGCGTTCGCACGATAGAAGTCAAATATGTTCATTCCCGTTTGATTATCAGCATTCTTCAAAATATCTTCTTTTGTGTTCTGCAGTCGAAAAGTGTGCTTTGTGTCCAGTGTGCTTCCCTCACATCCTCGTCTCAGAGACGCTTTTCTTCTCTGTACAGAAGGAGTCGGCGATGTGTCGTGGAGCCCAGCGTCAAGCTCGAGGCCTCGGACGGGAATTCTGCGCCGGGCCGTGTTCTCCGAAGAACAAAGACGAGAACTGGAGAGGACCTTCCGTCGACAGAAATACATCAGCAAAACAGACCGCAACCGCCTGGCGACGGACCTCGGTCTGAAAGAAACACAGGTGAAAAACAAAGCGTTTGATTTGAGAGTTTTCACATGGCTGACACGGCTCTAAAGAACCGGTTTGACCCGCTTTCCAGGTGAAGATCTGGTTCCAGAACCGCAGGATGAAGTGGAGGAACTCCAGAGAGAGAGAGAGCACATACACCAGACAGTCCACAGATCAACTGATGATGTCATCACAACAACAACAACAACAACAACAACAACAACAACAACAACAACAACAACAACAACAACAACAACAACAACAACAACAACAACAACACAAAAAACACACAAACACACACACAACACATAAACAAACTCATTGTAAGGACATTGTGTAAGATAATAATAATAATAATAATCATTCATGTCAAGTGTGTAGAAGTTTTATACTTATTATTAGAAATGTTTATTGTTTCTTAAAGTGATCAATTGTGAATCTCCTCGGAATGTCCCAGATATTAAACTGAAGAGGTCACACAATCTGAGAAATGTCTTTAATCTTCATTTTTACTTTCTTCTTGTGTATCATTGATATAAATTCATTCAAGTGATTTGCATGTGTGAGAAACATGTCTACATTAAATAAGATTGACAAGATATTACATGTACGTATCTCTTAAGAGATTTATTTACCGTCATTTAAATATAATTAACACGACGATTAAATCACTGTTAAAAGACACAAAACATCGATAGATACAATATCACGACTACAGGTGTTAATAATAAAATGATCTGAGGATATTTATGATGAAATTACCTCAGAGAAACTTTAAACTTCAGTTCTTCAGTGTTGTGATATTACCGTAATTACAGCAAGAAGCGCGACTCTTAATTAATAGCAAATTACCGTAATCATTATAAAACACGCAGCCACAAACAACAAGACAGCTTTCCAGTAAAGATAAAAGTTAAGTACAGTTCTGTCTTAGAGATATTATACAATCATTTCATTCATTTTATTTTTTTATTAGGAAGTTGACACATTTGAGGCTCCGGTAAACATTTTTATAGTTTTATTGAACTTTTTTCAGTAAAATAAGACTCTTAATAATATTATTAAAGTAGTATTAACTTTTCATATCACCTTATTTAGACCCTTCCATCATACAGAATATTTATATAAGAATAATATTCAGAATTTAAAAAGAAAAGTGTTTTTTCCTGCTTATTGTGGAATAATAATCTTCATTTATATCTTCATTTACTCTTAATTCCCTTGGTAAATAACTCACTTGTGTTGGGATTTATGATCATCAAGAATATAGAAATAAATCATTATTTATCTCATAACATCATGCTTAAAGAGTAGAATGTAATATTGTTTCAGTAAATAAATCATGAACTGACTTGTCAGATTTGTTTTATATTATAGAAGTGTAAATATGATTTATTGTTTCAATCCTCATGTCAAAATCTGTATTTGATGATGTTGAGAGTAATAACTGTTTATCAGTTTTTCTGAATAAATATGAATCACTACTATGTGTGTGTACAAATACATTTGTTCATGAAGTGTACTTGTCACAGTTAAGTTTTCCTTAAGATCTTTGTGTGTTCACTCATTTGTGAATTTTTATTTTACAGTTTTAATTAAGTCCAAATGAATAGATGCTTACGTTTTTTGATGAAATGTCCTCACATTATTAATAAACTTCTGATTTCTTTACATTATAATCACAAACCAGCGTTACTGTTTTGGAGTTAGTTGAAGAATATACCAACTTATTGATAAAAGAGGTGAACTTTACACTTACAATCATTTTATTTCAACATTTGGATATTTTGTCATTGAAAAGGATTTCAAGAAAGTACTTAGGGCCATGTCATTGGGAATAATAACATGAAACAAATATGTAGAGATATTGATGCAACGTCACACTAGTCTTGTGTAAATGTGTGTTTCTATGTTAAATGATTGTTATAATAATAACTTCATTAGAAAATCCCACATTGGTTCACTCCTCCATGTAACTCCAGATGGAATAAGTCTTGAAACATTACATGGCACAGTATCTTGATTTATCAATAAGTTGTCTTTATGATATAATACAATATGAGTAAAAAGTTTAACAATATGATTATTTAAAAAAAATGTATTTCAATATGTCCATATATGATAAAAAAAATACATTTTGGTACCCAAGATTTACCCTGTACAATTTTTAAGTTCACCACATACTCAATCATTTTACTTAAAAAATGTTTCATGTGGCATGAGATATAACACAAAAAACATTTACTTTACTTCATAAAATATTCTTATACATTAAACAGAATTTGGACAATTGACCATCTTAAAATAAATTATAAAAAAAATGACAGTTAATATTTTGTAAGTATGTAAGATAATTGAACAAATATATATTTGTAATATACACTGATATTTAAAAGAATTCTTATAGAAATGTATAAGTTAATCAAATATATTTAAAATATCTAAATTGTATATATTATTACTTTCAAAGCTTTTACATTTTTCTCATTTCTCATTTAAAAAAAATTATAATTTTTTTTGAGTATGCAGAAGTAGAAAGGCTCTAACATCACACCAAAAAGTAAGAGAGACATCACAATTATAAAACAAGTGACACAAGTCTTCTTCATGTGCATAACCCCATCACAGCTCTAAACAGGACCAGTAATTCAATGTGTCTGATGTTTTTATTCATTTATCCATTAGAGGTCAGTGTTGTACAATAAAACAACTAACTGTTCACTATTCATGAAGACTGCAGCTCACCAATGTGAAATTCATTGTCATTTATATTGTATTACAGCATGACAAACAGACATTGGCCATGTTTGAAGACAGTTCAATATGAATGTTTTATGAACACAATGAAAATACTAATAAAAGACCATTTGTAAGTGTATGCACAACCAATCACAAGTTCTTGTGTTTTTTGGTCATTATTCATATTGTGTCACCCCAGGGCAGGTCAGAATGTGTAAGAATACCGTAGAAGTTCATCCATCAATCATGGTGAGACACAGATCCAAACAGAGATGCCGTCGCCAACCCTTTATTTAAGGCTGAACCGCAGGACTGTTACATTTCATAAACATTGTGTTGTTCTTAATAACACAAATGGGAAAAGGAAAAACTGGGATGATGTTTTTGGTGCTTGGTTTACGGTGTTTATTTTGGTAGGGTCTCCAGTGGCCGCTGCTGTCTGTAAGAGGATTCATTCCAGGCCCAGATTGTGTTGGAATGGTTTGATTTTCCTGGCATCGCTCTCTTCGTGAAATTATTGTGTCCATCAGCTTTATTCCCATCAGTCACAACATTACACATACACACACACACAACAGTCGCATTGAATAACCTCTGTCAAGTCAAGTCCAAAAGTCATCCTGACTTTTTACCTTTGGCATTATATGTGAGAAATAAGACGTATAATTCGCCTCACGGGGAATATACCCCAACGTGTTTTTATTATCATTGCAAAGAGATTCGACCCTCGTGAGTATAGTCAAACACACAAACGCATCCACTCATATGTTGCCGTCGATCAGAAACCTTTCTCTCCAGACGATTGCGGATGAGTGGACTCAAGATATGAGATATCTTGCAATAAATCCAGCGGAGTTATGAGATGTATTCAAATAGTGTCTGCACAAGTCGCCAGCTGTCTTTCATATGAGCTGATATTACATTTTCTCTCTTCTCTGATATACATGAAGGTGTTAGATCTGGTGTGGAGATCAGATCTCTGCTGACAGGTTTATTGGAGTCCTGGTTGGTTGTCTTTAAGTCTTCCTTCAGTTATCAAGGGTTCTGGGGATTATTTGGGCATTGTGAAATGTTTCACAGACTAAAATAATGGCTGGGACCAGATAAGACTACCCGGTCATTCAGCAGTATTGAAATGTGGAGAACTTCTCTGTTAATAATCAAAGTTTCTTTGATTTACAGAGTTTGTTTTCGAGAGCACTTGTAGAGGGCTTTCATATGATATATATAAGACCCGAGAGTGAACATCTCATGATGAGAAGTCAATGATGTTGTTTCATAACAGTTAATCGAGGGCCGGTGAATTGTGTTGCATTTGTGTTTAGACACATAAAGGTCGATGGTATATTAATGGACTGTTGTAGTGAGGTGAAGTTTCTGGAGTCTGGGGTTTGAGACCGGAACTGAATTCAATGTCTCACCCTCATTCAATTCAGAACCGAGCACTCGAGAGAAAAATCAATTCATTGTCCAGAAGGACTGGACCGAGCTGGACTGCAGCACAGCAGCCCACGAGAACTAAACTAACTTCGTGCATTCCTCAAACCCAAACCTAAGACTAATCTGGGACATATCTTTATTACCACTGATTCTCTCTTCTGCTTTATATTCAGGCCAAGAAGAGAATGTCCATCCATCTGCTGCATAGGGAGAATAAAAGATAAATGATAAATAAGTAGTTAAAATGGTTTTGTGAGAATTAGGTCATTCCTCGATCATATCAAACCTGCATCTATAGGTTTACAGCACTTTTGCTTTGATATCATTGTCACTGCATGGTTAACACTTGTTTTGATTCCCTATAATATAAAAACATTAAAATATACATTTATATGTAAATATGTATATAATATACATATGTTTTACTTTTAAATAAAATGCTAACAATTAAAAATGTGCCATACAAAACTAAGAGATTTTAGAGCAGATGTCTGAGGTTAGTGAGGTCCAAAATCTTCAAATATCATCCCCATCTAATTCTCATCTCACCCTCAACTCATCCTCATTTCATCTTTATCTCATCCCCATCCCCATGTACTCCCCATCTCATCCTCATCTAATATTCATCTCATCTCATCCTCATCTCATATTCATCTCATCCCCATCTCATTCTCTTCTCATCCCCATCTCATCCCCATCTCCATCTCATCCCAATCTCATCTCTATCTCATCTCCATCTCATCCCCTTCTCATTCTCTTCTCATCCCCAATTCCCCATCTCATCCCCATCTTCTCCCTCTCATCTCCATCTCATCTCCATCTCATGTTAATCTCCTCATCTCATCTCCATCTCATATTAATATCATCATCTCTCTCTCTCTCTGGTCTCTC
>CM065658.1:23292112-23329612 GCA_033220385.1 Triplophysa yarkandensis
CACATTATAAAACACAGTTATACACATTATAAAACACAGTTATTATGAACATCCAAACCATCACAATATCACATACACAGAAAACATTATCATAATATTCTGCTGATCAATAATAATAATAATAATAATAATAATAATAATAATAATAATTTATGTAACGTTTTTCAATGTCAAAGGCAAAATCCCACGGATGAACGACTTAACACATTTTAATTTCATTTACAAGAATATCTGTTGTCTTTATTTAGTAACTTGTGTATAATTATGTATAAATGTAATGTTAGTTACCTCCAAAAGATCCTGCAAAGAAGTCTGCCAGATGCATAGTGTTCCTGCTCCAGCGCGCACTCATTCAGGGTTTGACTTCAGCAGCGCTGTGCACACGATTCACACAATGACATCAAAGTATCGCGAGAACTCAGCTTTGGTGGTTCCTCTCGCGATATTTACTGACCGATGCGTTACTGTCTGCGCAGCTCCGCATGACGTCGCAACCTTGACACGCTCGTGTGTTCTTGCAGCACGAGCACGTGCGTGTTGTTTTATAAGCATTTATTTATTATTCTCACGTGCATTCTCTGACAACTGCACTATAATTATACATTAACATTATATATAAATATATATATTATATATCTCTAATCTAGAAACAGCATTGAACCGTGCAATGATTCATTTAGCTCTATTTCAATTTAATTGTTTAAGTGTTGTGTAATATATTTTTAGTTATCTTGAACAAAGTTTCACTTTATTTCATCTGATTGCTATAAAAAAAATGTAATCTAAAGAAAAAACTCTCGAACGCGTCACGCGCGCTGATGCAATGACGCTACGGAATTACGACGTCAATGACTCGTTCATGTGAACCGACTCCCGATTAAATGATTCAGTTGAACTGATTCGCCAGATTTCAGAAGCAAATAATACAACACTCGTGTGTGGGAAAATAACATAAAACAACACAAATCTAACTGCGTGAACTGCGGCTGAATAAACACAAATTCTATCGTTTTTACTTCATTTTACCCCGTAACGAACGACTCACTTCAGATGGAGAAATGACTCGCTGTGTCTACTATAGCGAAGGTTCATCTCATGAATATTCATGAGGTGTTGCGTCACTCCCACGTGATGAGTGAAGCCTATTGGCTCAGTTTTAAATATTAACGAGATTTTGATGACGTACGCCGTTGGCCGTCCAATAAAAACGGCTGTATAGGCTCAGCCTTCGCCATAGTAACCTGACACCCGGAAGAGCGGCGCGAGGAATCCTCTTAAAATCTGCGAGTCGCGATTGGGCGCGCGCACACACACCTCCTCCCGCCACCCGTCCGTCAGGATCCGGTGACACAAACACACAGCGACCCGAACCCGAACCGAACCGAACCTTCCGTGAGATCTCTGATCAGGTGAAAGTGACCGTTAGAGCCCGAGCAGAGACCCTGAATGAGTGAATGTATGAGAATAACTGCGGACATCACAGGACAGGCCCGAACTATTAACCGACTACAGCCGAGCACAGCCGAGTAGAGCCGAGTGCAGCAGAGCCGAGTACAGCCGAGCAGAGCCGAGTACAGCCGAGCCGAGCACAGACGAGCAAAGCAGAGCCGACTACAGCCGAGCAGAACCGAGTACAGCCGAGCACAGCCGAGTAGAGCCGAGTGCAGCAGAGCCGAGTACAGCCGAGTACAGCCGAGCCGAGCACAGACGAGCAAAGCAGAGCCGACTACAGCCGAGCAGAACCGACTACAGCCGAGCACAGCCGAGTAGAGCCGAGTGCAGCAGAGCCGAGTACAGCCGAGCAGAGCCGAGCACAGACGAGCAGAGCAGAGCCGACTACAGCCGAGTACAGCCGAGCAGAGCCGAGCACAGACGAGCAGAGCAGAGCCGACTACAGCCGAGTACAGCCGAGCAGAGCCGAGTACAGCCGAGCCGAGCAGAGCCGAGCACAGACGAGCAGAGCAGAGCCGACTACAGCCGAGTACAGCCGAGCAGAGCCGAGTACAGCCGAGCCGAGCACAGACGAGCAGAGCAGAGCCGACTACAGCCGAGCAGAGCCGAGCCGAGTACAGCCGAGCAGAACCGAGTACAGCCGAGCAGAGCCGAGTACAGCCGAGCAGAGCCGACTACAGCCGAACCGAGTACAGACGAGCAGAGCCGAGTACAGCCGACTACAGCCGAGCACAGCCGAGAAGAGCCGAGTACAGCCGAGAAGAGCCGAGTACAGCCAAGCCGAGTAGAGCCGAGGTCCCAGTCGGGCTATCACACTTGTTCAGTTATGGACTTCCTCGCAGGCTGCATCGGAGGTGAGTTACTCATCTTACTGTACTTACTGTACACAACACTGTTTGTTATCACTGTGTTCTTCATCGTTAGAGTAGGATTAGGATCTTTAGTTAATCTTGTTAACCCACATCTACTGTAAAGAGTTAAGTTCTATACATCATCAGTTTCTATTGTGTCTAAGAGTTCTGTATAATATATATATATATAATAATGTTCTTTTTATTACAATGAAACAAATCCAATTACAGTATATATTTAAGTACATCTTACTCTTTAACTCACTTCTTTTCTAACTACTCACTCTATCAAAAAACAAATATATATACTTTTTGTAACTTCTCTCTCTGTGTAACTCGGTAGCATTGTTGTAGCACTTGTTCATCTATTGTTGTATCGGCTATTTACCGCTTCATTGTCTCCTCGACTATTGTAAGTCGCTTTGGATAAAAGCGTCTGCTAAATGACTAAATGTAAATGTAATTAAAGAATGAAGATCAGTGATTGGTTGATCTGATTCTGTCTGTGAAACTGAAGAATGTAAATGTGTGCAATGAAACATTAAAGTTCATATTTAATATAGAAATCATCTGACAAACTTCTCGAGGTCACACACACACACACACACACACACACACACACACACACACACACACACACACACACACACACACACATGTTCTGCTGTGAAATACAGTTCCAGGAACATCCCAGAATATCCCTCCTCCTCACTCCCATCTGTCCCTGTCCTGTAGGAAGCAGAGGTGTCTACACACCCCTGTGAGAGCCAATCAGAGGTGTCCGTCCGTCCGCTTGTGTTTCACTTCTGTGTCCTTTAGAAATATTGTTCTCCTTCATCTTACAGGTGCTGTGATCGCATCTCAAACACTCGGATCAGACGAAATAAGCTGTCATTCATCCACTCCTTGTGCTGTATACCTGTACCTGTGAACACTGAAGAAGATCTTTTGAAAAATGTCACAGTCGTTATGAAGGGGTTAATCTAGTTTCTATCAACATTCTTCAAAATATCTTCCTTTGGTGTCTGAAGTGACTCGAGGATAAATATAAATGATGTCTCTTGTAAATGATTCTCGTTTTGACTGAACTTTACCTTGAACACTTCTGGCCGGAAACATTTCTTTGAAAGCGCATTAACCTTCCTAAAATATCTTGTTTTAACATCAACTTCATTGGAAAAATCTCAGTAATAAACACAATACAACTGTACTTTAATAAGATGTAAATGTAGTGCCAAAAATACAATATATCTAGTATCTTTAGATTTCATTGTTCTTGTAAAACGATGCAGATTTGACATGATTGAGTATATATATATATATATATATTGTGAACACCAGCTGACTCTTTAACTCTTGCTCTGTGTTTTTTTCATTGGTGCTGCTGGGCCAATCGCGTCGGACAGGTCGCCCATCAGACATGTGTTTCATGTTCTCATTGTGCAATACTGAACCCCTGACGTGAACCCCTGTCACACACTGACCAATAGAAAGTGTTTGTACTCATACATGGGCATCTCTGATGGGCTGTGCTCCAAAAACATCAACATTCAACAAATACATCAGCCTTCATCCACTGAAATTTTATTATATTCATTCGGATTAAACTTGACTTCTGTTGTTTTCAGGTGCTGCCGGCGTCCTCGTTGGACATCCCTTTGATACGGTTAAGGTGAGCCACTAAACACTTGTCACGGCTATTTCTGGTGGATGTTTAATGAAGAGAGTCTGTTAGGTATCCATTTCATTCTGAACCCTGTGACTGGCTGACTGTTCTGCACATGTTTGCTAGAAAGCATAAATAACTGAGTGAAAGTACGATAACAAACATGAACACCACATCACGCTCCGTTCATCATCATGAAGTGTAATCAGAGTTTTAATTCCATTTATTTATGTATTTATATATTTCAAAACTTGAACATCTAACACCAAGCACTTCATTTTAAGCATTCATTTTCATTCAATTCTGTATGTTTCGTAGGTTCGTCTTCAGGTTCAGAGTGTAGATAAACCACTTTACAGAGGCACCATTCACTGTTTCCAGTCCATCATACGACAAGAGTCTGTGAGTACTTCAACATCTCTCTTAACTCCTGGATTTCTTAAATTTGACCGGTGATGCTTATACACATTCCCTGAATTACTGTAAAACAAATTTTTAATTGGTATTTTTGGTCATTTAAATAGTAAAGTTTTTATTTTGTGTTTATAAAATTATATCATGTATAAAAATATGCATAGCTCTCACATTGTGTTTACAGCTGTTTCATACTCCCACACATTATTAACTTGAAATCCTATATGAATATTAAAGATCAGATCAGTTTGGATCGTTTGCAGGTGTGAAATTGCGTGAATAACCAGAATTGTCCGTCAGAGTTTTGACTCTTCGGTGTCTTCCTTCGTCTACTCAACAGGCGTTTGGTCTTTATAAAGGCATCGGTTCACCTATGATGGGCTTGACGTTTATCAACGCCATCGTCTTCGGTGTGCAGGGCAACACCATGCGCTGGTTGGGCAAGGACACGCCTCTGAATCAGTTTGTGGCCGGGGCAGCGGCCGGCACCATACAGTGTGTCATCTGCTGTCCCATGGAACTGGCTAAGACCCGCATGCAGCTGCAGGGCACTGGAGAGAAGAAGTCATCCTCTAGAAAGCTTTACAAAAACTCTCTGGACTGCCTGGCTCGCATCTATCAGCGCGAGGGTCTGCGTGGGGTCAACCGGGGGATGGTCACCACCTTGATCCGAGAGACGCCGGGCTTCGGCGTTTACTTCCTGACGTACGACCTGCTGACGCGGTCCCTGGGCTGCGAGCCTGAAGACCCGTACATGATTCCCAAACTGCTGTTTGCCGGTGGCATGTCCGGCATCGCTTCCTGGCTGTCTACATACCCCGTAGATGTGATCAAGTCCCGCTTCCAGGCCGACGGTGTGGGCGGGAAGTTCCAGTACAGCAGTATTATGGACTGCACACGGAAGAGCATCGAGCGTGAAGGTTTGAAGGTTTTCACTCGTGGACTGACCTCCACTCTGCTCCGAGCGTTTCCTGTCAATGCCGCCACTTTCGCCACCGTCACCCTCTTCCTCATGTACGTACGGCCCGATGAGGGTCCTAAAGACTGCGAGACGGCTCCTGCCCATCACGCCACTTTACAACAGCAAGCGCATCCGTCCAGTCTGTGAGAAACTTTATCTGAAGCACTGAGGGAAGGAACTAGTTTCAAGAGCTGTTACTAAACGAGTTTTCCTTCTGTATGTACAATAGGTTCATCTCTATTAACTGCATTTGTTGTAAATATATATTTTTTATATTCTATTTAACAACAAGTAAAAAGAGAAGCGTTTCCTTTTTCTGCCTTATAAGAACAGCGTACGAATGAAAGTGAGATTGTTGATGAAATCGACACATAAGCACCTTTTGTTTGGCAGAACTAGAAAAACTTGTGCGTTGGCTCGGCCGACACGTGCTGAGCTGAAAAAAATCTTCCATACTGTACTGAGTCTAATGAGAGAAGATGTCATGTTTATTCAACACTAAAGATCCTGTTAGCTTCATTTTCATTTGTGTCGAAATCAAACAGGACATTTATTCCCAAAATGGTCAATTGTCATGATCTGCTTGTGTTAATCTGATGCTTTTATAATATTCTGAGCCGGGAATGTCCGTCAGAGCGGCTGGAAATATCATTGATGTTTTAGAAATTTCAGTGAACAGTCAAATTTCTTTTATGAAAAGACGGTCTTCCACACTGATTTGATTTGATTTGCTGTTCTGTGCCGCTCACCTTATACTGTTTTAAAAAACACCAGAACCAAAGGTTTGTGTCCTGCACTTAATTCTGTTACATCTGTGTGAATTTAATCCAGCAGGTGGGTTTTTCTCTGAGAAATGATGCAATAATTTCTTTTTTAAGACATGGAGATACGAGTTCAGTCGTGTTATTTGAAATGAAACGGCCCGCTGTACTTCTCCTGTTATGTCTTTTGATGAATGAATGCATGTGATTATGTCATGCTGAATATATATTTTATGTTTGTATATATATACAGGCTTGATATAAAATAATCTAATCTTGTAAATGTAAGTTTGTGTCTGTCATGAATGTAAATAGGTCAGCTGTATTTTATGATTTTAAATCACTTGCAAAAGTACTTTTAAAAGCTTTAGATATGTTAATGTTTGTAGTTTCTGCTGATGCTGATGCGACAGAATAGAGTCTGAAACATGACTGTCTTATTTTTGTAAGAAAATCTTAGTTCAGCCTTGATCCCATTTGTAATGTTGTTGGTCTCAAACAGTTTACAAACTGCTTCTTGTTGACTGAAATAAAATGTGAAAATGAATGGGATAAACACTCTGTTTCTTTGTTTTTTTTATTAGATTAAAGTCTTTTACACAAACAACACTGATGTGTTCAAACACAGGTATAAAGAAAAGGTGTATTTTTTGCATGAATGTATTATTTAATTGATATTTAATAAAATTAAAAAAAATTTAAATGTAGGTCAGTTAAATCAAGAGAGATTTGCTTGAAATACCCACTCAGGAATGAGACGACTGTTTCCGAAGGAATTTCTTTTCTACATTCCAAAAATGTTTCATCAGCTTGTTGTTTAAACAATGTATTTCTGCTTAATATTTTATTATTTCATATCTGTAATGATTGTTCAAACTTTTGTTTCACATCTCTTACTCATCTTGAGATTTCTTTCCAGGCACACCATCTCTGGTCTTCGCTCTCAGTTTGTTAACTTGAGATTCTGCGATGTCTGCGCGCTCCTCAGCCTCTTCCAGCTCATGCTGCAGTTTTCGTAACTTTGCAAGATTAGCGTTGACGTGCTCCTCTGCTTCTTCAGCCGAACGTTTGTAGGCCTTTACTTTCAACTGCAGCTTGTCCACTAAATCCTGAAGTCTTGCCAGATTCTTGCGGTCCTCCTCTGTCTGAAAAGTAAGCTCTTTTATGCGACGCTCGTATTTGCGCACGCCTTTAATGGACTCTGAGCCACGCTTCTGCTCAGCTTCTAACTCGGTCTCGAGTTCACGGATACGTCCCTCCATCTTCTGTAGTTGTTTTTTCCCTCCCTTCATTGCCAGTTGCTCTGCCTCATCTAGACGGTGCTGTAGATCTTTGATGGTCTGTTCCATGTTCTTCTTCATCCTCTCCAGGTGTGCACTAGTGTCCTGTTCTTTCTTAAGCTCTTCCGCCATCATAGCTGCGTCGGTGATGGCTTTCTTTGCTTTCTCTTCTGCATTGCGGTTTTCCTGAACAAGCTCCTCCGTCTCATTCTGAAGCTGAAGCAGGTCTGATTCTTGTTTCTTTTTCTGGTTGATGAGGCTGGTGTTTTGGGAGTGCAGGAGTTGCATCCTCTCCGTTGCTTCTGTGAGTTCTTGTTCGGCTAGTTTGCGCCCTCTCTCTGTTTGTTCCACCACGGCTCTCAGCTCCTCTAATTCTGCTTGCATCAGATTGTTTCTGCGCTCCAGCAGGCCGATGTTTTCTTTCAGATCTTCATTACTGTGAAGTGTGTCATCCATTTGGAGTTGGGTATCTTTTAAACATGACTGGACTATCTTTAACTGTTTTTGGGCATCAGCTGCCTGTCTGTTGGCTTGGCTAAGCTGAATTTCCATTTCGTTGAGGTCTCCTTCCATCTTCTTTTTCACTCTTAAAGCCTCGTTACGGCTTCTTGTCTCCGCCTCCAGAGAGGCCTGCAGGTTTTCAACCATGCGCTGGTAGTTTCTCTTAGCTTGTTCCATTTCCTCATCTTTCTCAGCTGTTTTCCGTTCCATCTCTGCCTTTATCTGGTTAAACTCAAGCTGAGCACGTAGAATTTTTCCTTCTTCATGTTCGACAGAGGCATCAGCTTCCTCGAGTGCAGACTGTAACTCTGCTTTCTCTTGTTCCAATTGTTTCCTCAGTTTTTCTAATTCATGAACTGTCTTTCGACCTTCACTCACTTGATCTGTCAGATCTGAGATTTCCTCCTGTAGATTCTTGTTTTCTCTCTTAATGGTCTCAAGATGATCTAGAGCTTCTTCATAGGAATTCTTGAGTTTGAAGAGCTCGGTACTTAAGCTGCGCGATTCTTTTAGTGTTCCCTCAAGCTCACATTGTGCCTCTTCATACTTTTGTTTCCACTCTGCAAGGATTTTGTCAAATGATCTCTGTTTTTTGTCCAGGGCAGCTGAGGCAGCATTGGAGCGTTCAAGATCCAGCATCAGATCTTCAATCTCATTTTGCAGGCGATGTTTTGTTTTTTCAAGGGAAGAACACTTTGCATTCACTGCTTCCACCGCCTCCTCTGCTTCTTGCAGTTTTTGAACTAGTTTCTTCTTAGCTTCTTCCAGTTCCTCTGTTCTCTGTATTCCATCAGTTTCATACCTCGCCCTCCATGTTGCTACTTCTGTATTGGCCTTAGACAGTGCCCGTTGGAGTTCAGCTTTTGCTTCTTGTTCTTCCTCAAACTGTTCTCTCAATAAGTCACAATCATGTCGTGCAGACTGTACAGCATGAGCCAGAGCGTTCTTTGCTTTAACCTCTTCTTCAAGTTGCCTCTTTAGGTCATCAAGTTGTTGCGTGTAGGAGGTCTTACCTCTAGTGAGCTGAGAGATAAGACATTCCTTCTCCTCCATCTGACGTCCTAATTCCCCATTTTCAGTCAACAGCCTGGCTTTCTGGGTAGACAGATCATGAAGGGCTCTCTGGGCTTCCTCTGCTCTTGACCTATGCTCATTCATCTGATCTTCCATTGAACGACACAGTTTCTCAAGATTAACTTTTGACTTCACAACACCCTCCATGTTTGAAGACAGGTCATCCAGTTCCAACTTTAATTCTGCTTTCTCTTTCTCCAACTTTTGTTTAACTCTTTGCAAATTGTCAATCTGCTCTCCTAGTTCAGACACACTATCCGCGTGTTTCTTTCGAAGAGATGCGGTTGTAGCCTCATGCTGAAGGGTTGATTCCTCGAGGTCCCGGCGTAACTTCTGAAACTCGGAATCTCTTTTTTTGTTGAGCTCCACTTGAGCGGATGTGGCTCCACCAGCCTCCTCTAGTCGCTCACTTATGTCTTCCAGTTCTCGAGAAAGATCAGAACGTTGTTTCTCCACTTTTGCACGGGCAGCGCGCTCAGCATCCAGTTCCTCCTCGAGTTCTTCTATTCTTGCTTGATTTTCTTTAAATTTTTTCTGAAGTTGCACTGAAACAGATAGCTCATTTTCAATCCTTCCATTTAGATGATTGATTTCAAAGTCTTTCTTTTTCAGTTTCTCCTCCAGTTGCTGTTTGTCGTTCTCTAAATCCATAACATTTTCTTGAGTCAGTTTCACATCTCCTTCCAGTTTTCGCTTGCTTCGTTCTAGGTCCATCCTGACCTTTTTTTCTTGTTCCAGTGAACCCTCAAGGTCATCCACCTGTTGTTCGAGTTTAACTTTAGCTTTGGTCAATGTATTTACTTTATCCTCCTCACTTTGCAGGTCATCTAGTGTTTGTTGGTGTGCCTCTTGAAGAGCTTTTTTCTCCTTGGTGAGTTTCATTATGTTTTCATCGAGGGAAGCCATTTCTTCAGTAAGGTTTTTTACTTTGTTCTCAGTTGCATGTTTTTCTTTTTCAACTTTAGCCAGTGTCAGCTCAAGGTCATCTATATCTTTTTTGAGCTCAGAGCATTCGTCCTCCAGCTTGCGTTTTTTGGCTGTGAGGTCTGCATTGATCTCCTCCTCATCCTCTATGTGTTCTGACAGCTCTTTTACTTTAGCTTCCAGTTGAATTTTGCTTTTAATGAGCTGTTCACATCTCTCCTCAGCATCAGTTAAAGTATCTTGCTCTGACTGCAGCTGAAGAAGCAAATCATTCTTTTCTTGAAGTATTGTGACCATCTTTTCCTCTAATTCTTTTCTCCTGGCCTCTGATTTTTCCAGAGCTTCTTTTAACTTGCCAAATTCGTCCTTCATGTTTGCCATTTCTTTTTCAGACTCTGCACTCCTTAGCAGAGGTTTAATCTTGAAGAAAAGCTTCATCCATGGCCAATTTTTGACTCCAAGGAATGAACGAAGGTTCCACTGGATGACCATTAGAGCATCTCTACGCTCCACCAAATTTTGGTACTCTGCCCTCATGAGTAATCCACGTGCATAGGCTTGGATCCTTGTGATGATACGAGCAAGTTGATCATCTCGCATCTCCTCCAATGTACCGAGCAAACCAGCTTTGAAAAAGACTTTTGTGTGGCCAAATTTGTACTGTGTGTGGTCAATGTCTAGTGAGCTTAAGAGCTTCTCAGCACTTTTTTTATTCTCAATGAATTGTCCTTCTGGGATAGCAGATGCATTAAGGATTCTGTATCTTTGTTTGAAATCACCATAGAGTATCCGGTTTGGAAAACCTTTTCTGCAAATCCTGATTCCCTCTAGTACACCATTGCAGCGAAGCTGGTGCATAACAAGGCAGTTGTCCATGATGCCAGGAGTCTTGGACTCATTTGGAATCAGGCAGCGGACGAAGTGTGGGTGAGTTGTTTTCAGATTGTTCATTAATTTGTTAAGGTTTTCTCTGTGCAGGGCAGACACTGTTTGAAAAGACGAACCCTTTTTCTTAGCTCCTTTTCCACCTGACTTTTCACCTCCATCTGTCCCTGCATAACTTGAAAAGAGATGACTCAATAACTTCAGAGAGGACTTCTGATAGAGCCCGACAACTGTTTCATTCAGTGGGTCTTTGTTTTTCACCAACCAGCCTGCAATATTATAATCAACAATGCCTGCATAGTGAGATAAAGCAAAGTGTGCCTCTGCCTTTCCTTTCACAACACGGGGCTTCTGAAAAAAATTGGTCTTGCCCAGGTGGTTGTCATAGAGCTTTGCTTTGAATGTCTGATCACTGGCCTTTGGAAACATGCACTCTTCCTCCAGAATGGACATGATACCTAGAGGTTTCTCAATCAGGTCAATGCAAGCTTGAAGGTCCATGCCAAAGTCTATAAACTCCCAGTCAATTCCCTCTTTTTTGTACTCCTCTTGCTCCAGCACAAACATGTGGTGGTTGAAAAACTGCTGCAGCTTTTCGTTTGTAAAATTAATGCAGAGTTGCTCAAATGTGTTGAAATCGAAGATCTCAAAGCCGGCGATATCTAATACACCGATAAAATGCTGCCTGTGTTGCTTTGTGTCAAGGGAGTGGTTGATTCTCACCACCATCCAATTGAACATTTTCTCATACACTGACTTTGCCAGTGCACCGATTGAGTAATACACTTGGTCCACACTCTGTCCTTTTGTGACGTACTCGTTGCCTACCTTGACCCTTGGATGACAGAGGCCCTTCAACAGATCAGCTGAGTTCAGCCCCATTAAATATGCTGCCTTATCTGCATCCTCTGTACCGTCAGGCTCTGCCTGCTCTTCACGTTGTTTCTGTTTGAATTTCAAGTTTCCATGGTGCATGATGGCACCTGTTAGTTTGTAGACTCCCATCTTCTCTTCTGATGTGAAGCCAAGAACATCAAAGGCTTTGTCAGTAGCGATCAGCTCCTCATTGTCATTGATAGATGCCACGGTTACTTCTCCTTGAGAGATGTAAGAGTAGTCATAGGGATTGTTGGTTATGAGAAGCATGTCCAGGAGTTCAGGCTTTTCATTGGACAAGATCTGATAGAAGATATGATAGTTCCTCTCAGCCTTGAGCTGGTAGGTCACACGAGACTTCTCAAGCAAATATGTTTCGATATCAGCAGAAGAGAGTTTCCCGCTTGTCCCAAAATGAATGCGGATGAACTTGCCAAAGCGAGACGAGTTGTCATTCCTCAGTGTTTTGGCATTACCAAAGGCCTCCAGTGCAGGGTTAGCTTGAATGATTTGATCCTCCAGGGTTCCCTTGCTAGAGTCTCTCTTTCCAGCTCCTCCAGCAGCAGCAATGCTTGCAAAGTATTGGATGACTCTCTTGGTGTTGACTGTCTTTCCAGCACCGGATTCTCCAGTGATGAGCACAGATTGATTCTCTCGGTCGGTGAGCATGTATTGATAAGCGTTATCAGAGATAGAAAAGATATGAGGAGGAGCTTCTGTTCTCTTCTTACCTCTGTAAGCAGCGACTACATCAGAATCATACACTGGTAACCACTTGTAAGGGTTGACCGTAACACAGAACAACCCTGAATAAGTGTAGATCATCCAGGCTGCGTAACGCTCTTTGAGGTTGAACAGCACAGCAGGCTCATGGAGGAATGTGAGCATTGCCATGTCTTCGATTTTATCGAATTTCGGCGGATTCTGAGGATGAACGTCTGAATCCTTGACACTCACAGTTTTTCCGTCCTCTGTGTTCACAGTGACCTTTCCAGCATCCTTACTCACAATTTTCCCCTTCACAAACTCCACTTTTTCATCCACAACGAAGCATTCCGTTTTAATGTCAAAGGCTCTGGTCTGAGCTTCAAGACGTTCTTTCTCAGACTTTCTCAGGTATGGAGCGGCCTTACCAAACTCAGCCATCAGAGCATCACCCATCGTGACCACTGGAGTTTTTCGGTTATAGACAGAAGGATGAACAGGAAACTTTTGACGTCTCAAAGCACGAGGGCAGGATTTTTATAGAGACATACTGAAACCCAAATAAGGATGCAGAGAACACAGGGAGGGCAAAAGAAGAAACTGATGCTCTTATCAAGAGTTTAAAGTGGTGTGGGGTCATTAATGAGACCTTTAGTTGTTAATGTCCTTATATAGACAGCTATCACCTCTCAGAATGTTTCTATTAGCTGCTCATCCTTTATAGAAAAATTTCAGGAGAGCATTTTATTTTGAATATATCCTGTGATATAAACTTATGAATTCTACAGCTCAGTTTATTTTATTTAATTTATAAATTTGTAGAATTTAAACGCAGGTACACGTATGCTCTTATTTTTTATAAACACATGCTTTTAAGATGTTTTTTTCTTATAATATTTTCCAATTGAATTACAGTGAAGCATTACATTTTTCTGAAAGGTATGAAAACATTATTTTGTTATAAGCTTTGTTTCAGTCTTACAGCAGTGACTTTATTAAAGGTTTTTGATAGAGAGAAGCCGATGTCTCAGTGAAGGACATTCCGAACCATCTTTACTCAACAACACTTCTTAAATAGCACAAGCACGAAGATAAATGTGTTGTGTTATCTGACTCGGTTATCTCCTTCAATTAAAAACAATCTCATCTCATGGTTGCATTATGCTCAATTTAAAAATGTCTACTTGTTTTTCATGGATGAAGTGTTCTTAAGTCTTCATAACATATCAAATAAATACAAGAAATAAAAAATGCAACAGTTTTTACTTGTATTAATGAAGAAAGTGTGTATTTAAAAATGTTATTTTAAATTAATTCTCTTTCATTAAATAAATTTTGTTATGTAATGTTAGCTAATTGTTTTACCACCGGTTAACTTTTTGGGGGTGTACTAAGGAATAAAACATTTTCATAATATTGTAATGTAATATTCGCCAAAATATTTTCTGTTGTGTTCTGACGACAAATAAACCCACAAAAATGTCTTCATATCAAGAAGGAATGCTTCTGAATCATAATAAACACAAGAAACGATTCAATTTCCAATATGAACTATTCTTCTTTTGAACTTAACATTACTCGTCTCATTTGCTTTTAGTAACACTTTAACAAATGTTATCAAGCAAGTTTTTTTTACCACGTTAAAAACTGAACAACATTTCTACGGTTTTAGGGTGAGTTAATGATAGTGTGTGTACATTTCAATTGTTTAGCAAACATTTCTATAATTAAATAATGTAACAATCCAAATTATGAAACATTAAAAATCAACATTAGTCACCTTAAACTAAAATGAATTTATGTCAACATCAACAATGAAAAACTCTATTGCTCCGTTTTCAAATGTATAGATGGATGACAGTAATAAGTTCCTCAGATCTTTGTAAAGCTATATTTAAATGTTCACTCTTGTCCACTTGAACAGCACGGAACATTAAGTGCAAACATCAAGTTTATCAGTTCAAAGATAATGTGGCATACCGTACGGTCATTCACTTCAGTCCACAGGACTACATTATCAAACTGTGCGAAGACCTTGATAAATTGACAAAGTTTGCAATCATATTCGCTGCAATCATTTTACCCAACAAGCACAGAACAATTTAAGGGCTGAATCCCTTTGAAAATAACATTTGAAATACTGTAAAATGAAATTGTGTGCAGATTTATATTTATTTAATATCTTTATACATCTTAAATCTCAGTAAATTGAATTTGAAAAAATAGGTAAAATTACCTCCATATATACATTTATCATCACAGATATTCTTGTTCACCAATGAAAGCAACATTTTAACATGAAATCATATCGAACCGTCACATGTTGTATAGATCTCTTTTTAATGCGTTCTGAAGTTTAAATCACTTAAACATCTCTTGAATTTGATGAATGTTCACTTGTGATTGGTGACAGATCAGATGATTCATCTCAGCAGCGAGACATGCGTTTACGGTGCTGTTCCACCAGTGGAACCAGACAGCGAGGAGATCCGCTCTGAAGTAAGAATGGATGCTGAAGCAGATCACTGGCACTAGATCTCTTCAGAGGATCACAAGTTAACATTGAGTCCAGAAAATCTCTTAAAACAGGAGAAATCTACGGAGAAAGACAAGATTCTGACATCAGACTCTATACACAGAAAACATCTTCAGTTCATGTGAAGTATAAAAACTATGAGTTAACTTCATGAGTAAACTTCAAAGTGTACATTCATCAACTTAGATTGTAGTGAACTTTTACACCAGTTCACAGAGTGTTCAAATGCTCCTACATTAGAATGGAAACTGTACACTTAGTGTGTTCCACTATACTTATATTAGCATACTAACTCCATAGAGTATACTTAAAATATATCCCGACTTGCAATTAAGTCGATTTGATGAAATGATGTTGTAGTAAACATATAATCTGTCATCTCACGGTTGTATTTTTGTTAGAGAACTAATGTAAATCAGGTCATTAGTTAATGATTTGTTCGAGTAGTACTTTATGTATATTCCTGGCAGTAGGTGCAGGCTCATCTCTAAGTCTTTTCATCGCTGCGATTGGTGTCTCATTGAAGTATGGAGGTTCTCCATCCACCATCTCTACCACCATGATGCCCAAAGACCAAACATCCACCTAAAAACAACACAAGTACTGAATTCTGAATTAAAAAACCTTCATATCTCTACACATATCACATTATTCTAATCTTCATGAGATGTTTATTTTTTGCATAAAATTAAAGGAATTTTATTCTGCTAAATGAAGAAGTACTGCTTTAAAATTTGTTACAAAAGTTACACTTAAAGTCTCTACAATTATATTTTTTGTAATATGGACAAGAACATGCTTCAGTGAATTCGAAATAACTTTTGCAATATCAATTTTTCTGGAGTGATCTGATTTATTCACCTCAGTGCCATAAGGAGTTTTTGAGATGACTTCAGGTGCCATCCAGTAGGGTGTTCCCACCAATGACTTTCTCTTTGGGATGTCTTTACTGATCTGAGCGCAGAATCCAAAATCTGACAACTTTACCTGTAGGACAGATCACAGGTGAACATTACTCTTCAGTGTTCGAGATGACTCTCACTTTAAAGAATCATGTTTTTACTGTGTTTGTATCATGTTAGTTGACTTGACTTGATGAGTTTTTGTAAATGTAGTCTTCACGTTTAAATCAACAATGAGAGAGTGCGAGAGAAGACAAATCAAAAGCAGGTGATGTATTTCTGTTTCTGTAAAGCTGCTCTACAAGAATGTGAACTGTGAAACGCCCTAAAGAAATAAATGAAATGATCAAAACGGTAATGTCATGGCAGACTTACATTCACATCTCCAGCAATCTTTGCAATGTTAATTCACTTTATTATTGATAATATTTGTGTTGTGAATATCTGAAATTAAAATTCATATTTAGTACCAGAAATGGTACAGAACATTCTACAAACTGCAGATAATATTCTACATTTACATTTACATTTAGTCATTTAGCAGACGCTTTTATCCAAAGCGACTTACAATAGTCGAGGAGACAATGAAGCGGTAAATAGCCGATACAACAATAGGTGAACAAGTGCTGCAACAATGTTACCGAGTTACACAGAGAGAGAAGTTACAAAAAGTGTTTTTTTTTGATAGAGTGAGTAGTTAGAAAAGAAGTGAGTTAGTGAGTTAGGTGTAAAAGATGAGTTTTTAGGAGTTTTTTAAAGATAGTTCCACCATCGAGGAATTGAAGCAGAGAACGTTCCAGAGAGAGATTCTATTTTCTACAATATTCTGTCTATGAAATGTTTTCTTGTCAACAACACATCTGTTTCATGTGAGTGTGCTTGTTCTGGGTTTTCTCACCCGTCCATCGAGGGTCAGTAATATAGAGTCACTCTTGATGTCTCTGTGAATGACACCCTGAGCGTGAAGATAACACAGAGCCTGAAGAACCGCTTCACACACTGTAGCCATCTGCTCTTCTGTCAGTCTGAACACAACAACACAACGTCTTTCCACCTGCAGAAGGATTTCTAGAGTTTCAGAAGACATATACACGTCTTACCTCGCTTCAGAAACGATGTTTGTTAAAGCTCCACCCTGCAGATACTCCATGATAACCCAGAGCTCCTCACCCACCAGGGCGCTCTTAAACATCTCCACCACATTCTTATGTCTGTAATCTCTCATGATGACCACCTATCACATTTACAACATGATTATTCAAAACTCACCCCACTGATGATAAGAAATGAGACCGAACTGACTTCGTTAAAGAGAAGTTCTCTTCTTTGTTGTTTCCTCAGATCCATCATCTTCACCGCCACCTGTCTCCCGCTGTGCTTCTCCCGGGCGATACACACAACACCGGTCGATCCTTCTCCGATCTTCACGAAGTTCTCTAGAGACGTCCGAGGGTCTCCTTTATCCACCACCATCTGAAGAGCGGCTTTAAACTGCTCATGAGTGACTTTGGGCAGTTCTGTGATGACGCTGGGGGTTTGAGCGGGTCTGAGACAGGGTGAGGACGTCCCTGATGGACTTGCGGAGGAGCCCGGCGGTGAGGGTCTGGGTTCGGACGGGCTGTCCTGTGTGGGTGGGACCGGTGCTGGAACGGATGATAGGTTAATGAGAGAATTTCTGTAGTCGTTATGTCGTGGAGTTTGGTGCGTGATGGGTTCATGAAGCGGTTTTGGACTGCTGGTGCCATTGGGTTGGGATAGATGTGGGTAACCCACAGAATTTATCTGTAAAACACGACACACCGGATCAGTTTTATCTTTAAACACCGTCAGACAATAAACTTTCATTTAGGCAACACAACTTGGGTGAAATCTCTTATTGTTATAAAGAAGATTTGATATGAAAAATAATTTAGTCAGCATGATAAAAACTCAAACTGTATTTAATAAAACAGTTTTTAAAGGATGATTTCTTTCACTAATAACATGTTTTTATTTTCTTACATTATTTCCAACATTTCAGTTTATTATTATTCTAAAATGTGGAAACTATTAAGGAATAAATTGTCCAAATTATTCGTTTATAATTACATTTATTCATTTCTCAGACTCTCAGTATCTTATAGTATTATACATTATATATATTGATCCTGAAGTCTTATTTAAAGTTACTGTCATTGTTTTCTTCATCTGGTAATAAATAAATAAATAAATAAATAATTAAATAAATAATTAAATAAATAATTAAATAAATAAGTAAATAAATAAATAAATAAATAAATAAATAAATAAATAAATAATTAAATAAATAATTAAATAAATAATTAAATAAATAATTAAATAAATAATTAAATAAATAAATAAGTAAATAATTAAATAAATAAATAAGTAAATAAATAAATAAATAAATAATTAAATAAATAATTAAATAAATAAATAAGTAAATTAATAAATAAATAAATAAATAAATAATTAAATAAATAAATAATTAAATAAATAAATAAATAAGTAAATAAATAAATAAATAAATAATTAAATAAATAAATAAATAAATAATTAAATAAATAAATAAATAAATAAATAAATAAATAAATAAATAAATAAATATTAATCTTATAAAATAATAAATCACTCAAAAGCACCTTGGGTCTCGCGGGAGTGTGAACTCTTGTCTGATGCACGCTCGTGCTGAGTCTGACGTCATCAGTATGTGTGTAGGGACACGTCACGGGTCTGACGTCATCAGTGTGTGTGTAGAGACACGTCACGGGTCTGGTGATGACGGGCCGATGACGAGCAGTTCTCGTCATGAGTAAAATATCGCGAGGCATGAGCGCAGTTTCGCTCATCAGCTGTGACGCGTCATGCACAGACTGAGCTCTCGGTCGGTTATCTGTCGTGCTGAAAGTCTGTGTGGTACCGACCCGAGGACTTCCGCTCCCACTCTGGACGTGTCTGTAGCTCTGGGTCCGGTCGTCCGTCTGTGTGTCGTGGACTTCATCGAGCTCCTGATATTCGTAAGTGTGTAGTTCTGTCAGTTGTGTGAGGCGACACAGAGACTGCGCGCGCCGGCGCACTGACGGACTGCTGCGTCTCAGTGAGTTTGAGCTACTGACGGACAGACGGCTGAAGTGCGCGAGCGCTGCTGAGATATAATCCTCGTGACCGACGAAACTCCCGCGCACAATACTCTACAACACAACACAAAAACAATTACAACAACACAACAACAACACAACAATAACATCAACAACAATAACACAAAAACACAACAATAACAACACACAACAACAACAGTAACACAATAACAACAACAACAATAACACAAAAACACAACAACAACAATAACACAATAACAACAACAACAATAACACAAAAACACAACAACAAGAACAACAACAACACAACAATAACAACACAACAAAAACACAACACACAATAAGAACACAAAAACACACAACAAGAACACAAACACAACAACAACACAACACAGAACAAAAACACAACACAACACAGAACAAAAACACAACAACAACACAGAACAAAAACACAACCACAACACAAAAACACAACAACAACACAACACACAACAACAACACAACACAGAACAACAACACAACACAGAACAACAACACAACAACAACACAACACACAACAACAACACAACACAGAACAACAACACAACACACAACAACAACACAGAACAACAACACAACACAGAACAACAACACAAAAACACAACCACAAAAACACAACAACAACACAACAACAACACAACACAGAACAAAAACACAACAACAACAACACAAAAACACAACAACAACACAAAAACACAACAACAACACAACAACAACAAGAACACAAACACAACAACAACACAAAAAACACAACAACAACACAAAAATCACAACAACAAAAACACAACAACAAGAAAATCATCAACAAACACAACAATAACACAACACAACAACAACAACAACATAACAACAAAAACACAACAACAACACATTATAATGAAATATAAATAATGAGATTAGTTAAACACAAACTTCATGTTTAGTTCACACAGGATTAATTTCACTTTAACTCAAATATTCAGCAAATGTTGACAGACTGACATATACATATATAATATATAATATATAAATATAATGATGTGTTCTTTACATTATTCATCTCCAACACAAAACATTTATACACAACAATAAAGTACATCATATTCTTCTAATGTGAGGCATTTGTGTGTTAAATCAATCTGATATACACTAATAATACACTTACATTAAACCACCGCTCGGAAGTTTTGTGACACACTTAATAAAATAATGAACTATAGGAATTATTTCATTAAACAAGAGAAAAATTCACATTTATCTTATAATAATTGATCTAGAGCAGTCAAATGATTAATTACTATTAATCGCATCCAGAATAAAAGTTTGGGTCTACAAATATATATATATTTTAAATAAAAATTATTAAAAAATAACTTGTAAATCATATTAAATTCATCTTAATATTTCCTTATTATACAGTACGTTTATTCATGTCTCTGTGTTAATAACTTCAACATTAGTACACAATGAACATTTATTTTGTACAGACAAACTTTTATTTGAAGGTTTTAAACTAAGACGCTTTTAAAGGAGTCTACATCTACATCTATTCTTATTTGCTGTGCTTTCTTTAATATTTAGTTCAAGTCATCCATTTCCAAAACCAAAACATAGTTGCTTAAATTAAGTATATTTCTGTCTAAATTATAGACATTTACACTATCAGGTCACATTTAAATAATGAGAAACATTTCACTAAAGTGTCCCAAAACTAATGACCGGTAGTGTACACATGAATCATTATACTGACACACACACACACACACGCACGAATATCACATGACAGATATGTTCACCTTCTTTGGTTTCAGTTGTACGTGTGTGATTCTGGACGGGTCCACCACAGGTTTGGGTCTCTTCAGTGTTTCTATCAGACTCTGCCATTGAGGCGGCAGTCCTATGAAGCAGCCCTGAACCGGATCAAAGGACGTGTGAACCCTGTGCTCAAAGTTCTTAGGTGCAGAAATCTGCAACCTTCTCTTCTTCTTCTTCCTCTGAAACATTCTGAGAACCTGTGAAACACACGACACGTTTACATCACAACACCACACACTCACATCCCTAAACAACGCCATTTAACACAACACAACGTATCTGTCAACAACAAACACACAAACAAACAAACACTGAAGACAAATGCTGCCTGACTGACAGGTGAGAGATAAGGGGGTGGAGACAGGTGTGACAGGACACAACCCTTTCCTAAAACAGGTCACTGCCACATCTCTCCAACAACACAACACAATCCAGAACCCGACACTCACACTGAGAGACTTTACCACAACACACCCTAATAAACCTTCACACAGAGTATACTTGCACTTCCAGTACTAACTTAATACTACTTTATATTTTAATTTGATCAATGTTTGCTTTTATAACAGTCCTGCTACACTGTAAGTGACTACAAGTATAGATCGACTTTACTTCTTCTAGTGAACTTAACATCGTACTTCAAATGTATTTGCTCCTATTTAAGTATTGACTTATTTACTTGAAAAACACTTGAAGATATTTGATACATGAGAAGAACAGTAAAGATCCATCGCAGTAGAGACTGTGAACAGCCCATAATAACCCAACTCTATCCAAACACAGATGATGCTGTTGACACAGTTTCATCCTCTCCTTGTGTAAACTATCAGTCAACATTCAGCTGTTAGTGAACATCAAACACTGAAGTATAAATACCAATAATACTGAGAACACACACACATACACACTCCTGCACTGACACATACTTACACACGCGTACACAATCGCGCACACACACATATACACGCACACATGTGCATACACAAGTACGCACACAAGCATGTACACATGCAACTGATTATGGCAGGAAAGAGAATGTTTGAATGTAAATATCTCAGAATCTATAAGTAACAAGAAATGAAATCAATACACATCAGAGCAATACTAATATTCACAATATTTAATATAGATGTTACTCTCAATGACACGGAGAAAATCCTTCCATACAGTTCATCAAAAATAGAAATACTGTACATGGTCTGTTAAAGTGGACAACACATGACAAACACTTAACACAAACTAATAATACAATAATGAACACTCAGATATGATCTCGTATAAAGAAAAGTAAGATAGTTTAGTGCTTTTTTTTATAGTGCAGTAAAAACAAAAAGTGTACTAAAGTTTTTTTGTACTGTACGCAAACACTGAATATAATATCATGTTCTCTTACCTCTAGAGACGAGGATGATGGATCTGTGTCTGTTCAGTTCTGATGAGGATAGGAGGCAGTGGATGAGTGTGTGTGTGTGTTTGATTATGGGGTGTGAGGAGGAAGCCGTGTCAGATGAGATTATACACACAAGTGCTGATGTATATTCTATGGTTTCTGATGATGACACTTACACCTGTAACACATAATGAATGCTCCTGACCCATTTGAACGCTAACACACATCATGACACAATTCTGAGAAGAACAAGAAACATTCCTGAATAGATCAGCCCGTAATTCTAGACACGTCTGAGATTTAATCCTCTGAAGTTACAGAGAAGAAAACACACAAACACATATGTGTAACATAACCCACATGTCCGTTCACCCGCTCCAGTCACCGGTCACTTTTTAAATCACTGTTTACTCATCCTAATGTCCTCATCAACCTTTAAAAGCTCAGAACACAAAAGAAGATATTTTGAAGAATGTTGATAATCACACAACACTCAACCCCTTTGACAACCCACAAATATAAATGTATCAAATTTCTTAAAATATCTTCTGTTGTGTTGTGATATACATGTTAACAGACACATGGGGATTAAATGACAGAATTCTTTTGTGTTAAGTATCCCTATAATTGAAATTCAAAGTATAACACAAGAGTGTGTGATTAATCATGTTTAATGTTTCATGTTTAAACATGTCAAGAATGTGATGTAGAACTGATCTACAGTAAATGATACTGCAAAAGATGAATTTGTCTGAATGAAAATCTGAAGTGTGGAGCTTCACTAACTCCGGTAGAAGATGAAATAAATCTCTTTCAGCAGTGGTTGTCAAACTTTGTAGTTCTACGGACCCCTTGTATAGGGTGTATCGGCTCCCCCATAAAGACTGAAATTAAGCTTCAAACATCCCCCCCCTGCATCCATCTCCAGTTTAGGAACTACTGCACTATGGATCATAATAAGTCTTAAAGAGACTTGCAGCGGGCAATGTGATATACCACCATTCCCTTTAAGATAAAAAAGATGAGACACCAGCGAATATAGACTCATGCAAATCAACCGTGTGAATAAAACAACTGCCTTCAGGTTTCAAGTCTTCTGAAGCATTTCTATCCGGAATCAAACAACAAATCACCCCGAATTTAACATGAAATGGCCGACAGAAAACATGTGAACATCACAAGTGTGATAAATAACATCTGAACATCACAAGTGTGATAAATAACATGTGAACATCACAAGTGTGATAAATAACATCTGAACATCACAAGTGTGATGAATAACATCTGAACATCACAAGTGTGATGAATAACATCTGAACAACACAAGTGTGATGAATAACATCTGAACATCACAAGTGTAACATCTGAACATCACAAGTGTGATAAATAACATCTGAACATCACAAGTGTGATAAATAACATCTGAACATCACAAGTGTGATGAATAACATCTGAACATCACAAGTGTGATGAATAACATCTGAACATCACAAGTGTGATGAATAACATCTGAACATCACAAGTGTGATGAATAACATCTGAACATCACAAGTGTGATGAATAACATCTGAACATCACAAGTGTAACATCTGAACATCACAAGTGTGATAAATAACATCTGAACATCACAAGTGTGATAAATAACATCTGAACATCACAAGTGTGATGAATAACATCTGAACATCACAAGTGTGATGAATAACATCTGAACATCACAAGTGTGATGAATAACATCTGAACATCACAAGTGTAACATCTGAACATCACAAGTGTGATAAATAACATCTGAACATCACAAGTGTGATGAATAACATCTGAACATCACAAGTGTGATAAATAACATCTGAACATCACAAGTGTGATGAATAACATCTGAACATCACAAGTGTGATGAATAACATCTGAACATCACAAGTGTGATGAATAACATCTGAACATCACAAGTGTAACATCTGAACATCACAAGTGTGATAAATAACATCTGAACATCACAAGTGTGATAAATAACATCTGAACAACACAAGTGTGATGAATAACATGTGAACATCACAAGTGTGATGAATAACATCTGAACATCACAAGTGTGATGAATAACATCTGAACATCACAAGTGTGATGAATAACATGTGAACATCACAAGTGTGATGAATAACATCTGAACATCACAAGTGTGATGAATAACATGTGAACATCACAAGTGTGATAAATAACATCTGAACATCACAAGTGTGATGAATAACATCTGAACATCACAAGTGTAACATCTGAACATCACAAGTGTGATAAATAACATCTGAACATCACAAGTGTGATAAATAACATCTGAACAACACAAGTGTGATGAATAACATGTGAACATCACAAGTGGGATGAATAACATCTGAACATCACAAGTGTGATGAATAACATCTGAACATCACAAGTGTGATGAATAACATCTGAACATCACACTTGTGATGAATAACATCTGAACATCACAAGTGTGATGAATAACATCTGAACAACACAAGTGTGATGAATAACATGTGAACATCACAAGTGTGATAAATAACATGTGAACATCACAAGTGTGATAAATAACATCTGAACATCACAAGTGTGATGAATAACATCTGAACATCACAAGTGTGATGAATAACATCTGAACATCACAAGTGTGATGAATAACATCTGAACATCACAAGTGTGATGAATAACATCTGAACATCACAAGTGTGATGAACAACATGTGAACATCACAAGTGTGATAAATAACATGTGAACATCACAAGTGTGATGAATAACATCTGAACATCACAAGTGTGATGAACAACATGTGAACATCACAAGTGTGATAAATAACATGTGAACATCACAAGTGTGATGAATAACATCTGAACATCACAAGTGTGATGAATAACATCTGAACATCACAAGTGGGATGAATAACATCTGAACATCACAAGTGTGATGAATAACATCTGAACATCACAAGTGTGATGAATAACATCTGAACATCACACTTGTGATGAATAACATCTGAACATCACAAGTGTGATGAATAACATCTGAACAACACAAGTGTGATGAATAACATGTGAACATCACAAGTGTGATAAATAACATGTGAACATCACAAGTGTGATAAATAACATCTGAACATCACAAGTGTGATGAATAACATCTGAACATCACAAGTGTGATGAATAACATCTGAACATCACAAGTGTGATGAACAACATGTGAACATCACAAGTGTGATAAATAACATGTGAACATCACAAGTGTGATGAATAACATCTGAACATCACAAGTGTGATGAACAACATGTGAACATCACAAGTGTGATAAATAACATGTGAACATCACAAGTGTGATGAATAACATCTGAACATCACAAGTGTGATGAATAACATCTGAACATCACAAGTGGGATGAATAACATCTGAACATCACAAGTGTGATGAATAACATCTAAACAACACAAGTGTGATGAATAACATCTGAACATCACAAGTGTGATGAATAACATCTGAACATCACAAGTGTGATAAATAACATCTGAACATCACAAGTGTGATGAATAACATCTGAACATCACAAGTGTGATGAATAACATGTGAACATCACAAGTGTGATAAATAACATCTGAACATCACAAGTGTGATGAATAACATCTGAACATCACAAGTGTGATAAATAACATGTGAACAACACAAGTGTGATAAATAACATCTGAACATCACAAGTGTGATGAATAACATCTGAACATCACAAGTGTGATGAATAACATCTGAACATCACAAGTGTGATAAATAACATGTGAACATCACAAGTGTGATGAATAACATCTGAACATCACAAGTGTGATGAATAACATCTAAACATCACAAGTGTGATGAATAACATCTGAACATCACAAGTGTGATAAATAACATCTGAACATCACAAGTGTGATGAATAACATCTGAACATCACAAGTGTGATAAATAACATGTGAACATCACAAGTGTGATAAATAACATCTGAACATCACAAGTGTGATGAATAACATCTGAACATCACAAGTGTGATGAATAACATCTGAACATCACAGGTGTGATGAATAACATCTGAACATCACAAGTGTGATGAATAACATCTGAACAACACAAGTGTGATAAATAACATGTGAACATCACAATTTTGATAAATAACATCTGAACATCACAAGTGTGATAAATAACATCTGAACATCACAAGTGTGATGAATAACATCTGAACAACACAAGTGTGATGAATAACATCTGAACATCACAAGTGTGATGAATAACATGTGAACATCACAAGTGTGATGAATAACATCTGAACAACACAAGTGTGATGAATAACATCTGAACATCACAAGTGTGATAAATAACATCTGAACATCACAAGTGTGATGAATAACATCTGAACATCACAAGTGTGATGAATAACATCTGAACATCACAAGTGTGATAAATAACATCTGAACATCACAAGTGTGATGAATAACATCTGAACATCACAAGTGTAACATCTGAACATCACAGGTGTGATGAATAACATCTGAACATCACAAGTGTAACATCTGAACATCACAGGTGTGATGAATAACATCTGAACATCACAAGTGTGATGAATAACATCTGAACAACACAAGTGTGATAAATAACATGTGAACATCACAATTTTGATAAATAACATCTGAACATCACAAGTGTGATAAATAACATCTGAACATCACAAGTGTGATGAATAACATCTGAACATCACAAGTGTGATGAATAACATCTGAACATCACACTTGTGATGAATAACATCTGAACATCACAAGTGTGATGAATAACATCTGAACAACACAAGTGTGATGAATAACATGTGAACATCACAAGTGTGATGAATAACATCTGAACATCACAAGTGTAACATCTGAACATCACAAGTGTGATGAATAACATCTAAACAACACAAGTGTGATGAATAACATCTAAACAACACAAGTGTGATGAATAACATGTGAACAACACAAGTGTGATAAATAACATCTGAACATCACAAGTGTGATGAATAACATCTGAACATCACAAGTGTGATAAATAACATGTGAACATCACAAGTGTGATGAATAACATCTGAACAACACAAGTGTGATGAATAACATCTGAACATCACAAGTGTGATAAATAACATCTGAACATCACAAGTGTGATGAATAACATCTGAACATCACAAGTGTGATGAATAACATCTGAACATCACAAGTGTGATGAATAACATCTGAACATCACACTTGTGATGAATAACATCTGAACATCACAAGTGTGATGAATAACATCTGAACAACACAAGTGTGATGAATAACATGTGAACATCACAAGTGTGATGAATAACATCTGAACAACACAAGTGTGATGAATAACATGTGAACATCACAAGTGTGATGAATAACATCTGAACATCACAAGTGTAACATCTGAACATCACAAGTGTGATGAATAACATCTAAACAACACAAGTGTGATGAATAACATCTAAACAACACAAGTGTGATGAATAACATCTGAACATCACAAGTGTGATGAATAACATCTGAACATCACAAGTGTGATGAATAACATCTGAACAACACAAGTGTGATGAATAACATCTGAACAACACAAGTGTGTTTTGTCTGTGAACACAACCTTCAACAGACACAACAATGTAACATCTAAGAGAAGAATTCAAATTCAACTCAAACTTAGAACAGTGATAGTTTCTTTATTGATACTCATGTCAGGTTAAATCTGAAGGAGTTTCTTTCTCCTGCAGAACGCAAAAGAAGATATTTTAAAGTGTGTTTATGAAGGAGGAGCAGTGGCACCCATTCATTTCTACTGAATACACACAAAAACCAATGTAAGTCAATTAGTGCCAGCTATCAGTATTTTTCAAAATATCTCCTTTTCTTTAACCCCAATTTAGATTATAGATTCTCTAGAAGAACATTAGATATACATCAAGTGTTTATGATGATGTACATTTGTAAAGCACTTTTCACGTGCAGGTTTACAAACACAGATGAGAGATGAAATGATTAACTTCAGAATTTAAAGCTCTCCATCAACCTAAACCACCAGTGTTTTTTTAAAAGCTCCGGTCAGAAGAATCAGACCATGAGAACCAGAAAAACAAGGATCATCCAGTAGATCTTTAAGACGCCATCACTTCTTCTAACCCTGCCATACCTTCTCCTTTGTTTCAACACCATCCATCCGCCATCACAAACTTCTGACACAGCAGAATTAAACGTGAGATAAAATGAGAGATAAAGTCATAACTGTGTTTAACCTGAAGATGAGAGGACGCTGGAACCTTCAGCGATGTCTTCCACGCCAGTCGTTCCTCCTGTCAATATGAACACGTTCATGCCGCTGCATGTTTCAGAGACGTGGGAGCGTCTTTAACACATCTGACTCACAACATAACACGCTTCTACCTGCTGGAGGGCATAGGACAACATCGACATAAACTTTCTATTTAGATAAGAATCAGATCTATCGGATGATGTCTTCATGACCAGTGACATACAATCAGATGATGAATCTAGCGTTTCATAACCTGTGCTCACATTTACTCAACCTCTCATGACAAACTCAAAGCTTTCACACCAAATCGTTAAAGAACCAACGTTAACTATTGTAGGGTTTTTATCATTCGTCTGAAGCTGATGAACTAGTGGGAATCGACTGAAAACCCATCTGAGGAAACTTCCACAACTCTGAAGATCAGTGTGAGACATTTCTGACACACCCTTCATGAGTTCAGATGTGTACTGACATGCACGCCAGAACGCCTAACACACTTCAACTCAACACCACACACACTATCATCATATACCAGAACAGTATTTCATCAACTAAAAACACAGGAAGTGCATGTAAAGAGAGCGTTGACATGTTAATGCGCAGAGACATTTCATTGGCTATAGGGATATCTCTTATGTACACGAGTTTATACACAATATTTTAATGAGACATTAAACATTATTTTATTCACTTTGCATTATGAACGTGCGGCGGTGTGATAAAGTGATGTCATAACGGCCTGTGTTTAACTTAAACCTCTGTTTCCTGGCTGAAGAATGAACCGCAAGTTAAACTAACTGTCATCTTCTTCATATGTCATTTAAGTTCAGGGACAGAAAGGCTAAACGTCTCTTTTATTACTCTTGTTTCTAACCTGAAACATTGAGACACGCTCACTTTGGTGTTTAAAGAGAATTCTATTTTTAACATTCATCTCTTTCATGCGGATATTAAACCTGTATGTAACTCTGTCTTCAGTGGACACCAAAAGAAGATATTTTAAACAATGCAATGCTATGAGGTTTGGTTCTGTTTGATTATCAACATCCTTCGAAATATCTTCTTTTGTGTTCCCCAGTAGAAAGAGTCACATACAGGTTTCATATGACACTAATATGACATTTTGAGCGTACTGCCTCTTTAAATACTTTACACTGCTTTACATAGTATTGACACAATGAGAGTACATCCCTAAAGCTTCAGTACGACGGGGTTTTATTTAGGATTTCAGCAGCACAGATCATGCACAGATCTCATATGTGAAGTACACATACTGTTGTGTGTAGTGTTGTGTAGTATGGTACACACAAGTCACTCACCCACCAGCTGATCCGTGTTTGAGATGGATGATCCTGGTATAAACCACATGACATGAAGGAGTGTGTCACAATCCTCCAGAGATCCTGACACCAATGATTTAACTAACAAAAGAGCTCCTGACTCCTCCCATCAGAAGACACTCATCAATATTACTGTATGTACAGTAGGAGAGACCTTCAGACATCTGCACAACACTACAGCCGCTCAACTCAAAGTCTGTTTTCTTCCAGATGAAAAAACAAGACATGTAAATGTCATCTGTTCTAACAAAAACCTGGTAAACAAAACAAATTGGGGTATAAAGAATTTGAATACATATAAAATACATTAAAAATATATATATATATACAACGGCTACGGAAAGTATTCCGACCCCCTTAAATTCTTTACATTTACATTTACATTTAGACATTTAGCAGACGCTTTTATCCAAAGCGACTTACAATAGTCGAGGAGACAATGAAGCGGTAAATAGCCGATACAACAATAGGTGAACAAGTGCTACAACAATGTTACCAAGTTTCACAGAGAGAGAAGTTACAAAAAGTATATATATAAAAAAAAATTATTTTTATTTTTATTTATTTATTTATTTATTTTTTGGATAGAGTGAGTAGGTTAGAAAAGTAGTTACTCTTTGTTATATTGCAGTCATTAGCTTTACTCATTTAAGTTTACGTTTTTCCTCATTAATGCACACACAGAAAAATACAGAATTGTTGACATTTTTGCAGATTTAAAAAAAAAGAAAAACTGAAGTATCACAGTGTTCTAAGTATTCAGATGCTTTGCTGTGAAATTCATTTATTTTATTCAGTTGCTGTCCTTTTCTTCTGATCATCTTTGAGATGATTTTACGACTTAATTTGAGCACAACTGTGTTGGATTATTCTGATTGAACTTAATAAGGAAAGCCACACACTCGTCTATATAAGACCTTACAGCTCAGTGCAAATGAGAATCGTTCTGAACATCCCGAAGAGCTCAGAAACAGAATTGTGGCATGGCACAGGGTGGACAAGGATAAAAAACCAGCTGGATTTAAGGTTCCATAAGAGTACAGTGTCCTCCATAGTCCTTTCATTGAAAAGATTTGGAATGACCAGAACCCTTCCTAGAGCCTTAATGAGAGAGGTCAAGAAGAACCCAAAGATCATGGTAGCTGAGCTTCAGAGATGCACTCAGGAGATGTAAAACGTTGTAGAACGTCAATCATCACTGCAGCTCTCCACCCGACAGCCTCGTTTCAGTTCAAGACACAAGAGAAAAACCTGAAGGACTACCTGTACAGGGATGACCTGGATGAAAACCTTCTCCAGAGTTCTCCAGACCTCAGACTGGGCCAAAAGTTTACTTTACAACATGACAATGATCCTAAGCACTTAGCTTAAATCAGGAAGAAGTGACTGCTCTTGAATGGCCCAGCCCTGACTTAAACCCCATTGAGCATCTCTGAAGAGATTTTACCATCCATCCTGACAGAACTGGAGAGGATCTGCAAGGAGGAATGCCAGAGAAACTCCAAATCCAGGTTATAAAAACGTGGATCTTTTCCAAAAAGACTCATGTCTGCGTTAGTTTAAAAGAATGTTTCTACTTAATACTGAGCAAAGTGTCTGAAAACAGAGGACCTCTTTTTTCTGTCAATATAGGGTGCCGTGTGTACATTGAGGGAAATATTGATCTAACCTGACTTTAGCAAATGGCTATAATATATCAAATAAAAAATGTAAGGGGGTCTGAATACTTCATATTCTGTGGGACGGATCTTAAATAAAAAATCATCTTGTAAATGTTTAATAACGGTTATTTTTGATTTCCATGAATATTTCAGCCTTTTATCATAACTGAATTAGAAATGTTTCTAATAACTGAAAGGTTATAATGCATCAAAAAGACATTTAATAGTTTTACTCTTTTACTCCTGCAAGACTTTCAGATGACTCTCTCATGTCAACACTTATGATTCTTTCTGTTTAAAATTCAAAACTCAAACAGGAAGATGACAATGCTGCAAGTTACAATGCTAGTAGTTTAATTAGGAAATATAAAGACCAATATATAATACAGACACATAATAAGTTTCGAATGAAAGTGCCAAAACAAATAGTGTAGTTTAATGGAGATATGTACATGTGATTCATAAACTATTCCTTCAGATTACTGATCAAACTGGACAAGATGAGTTCTGTTGAAAGCTCTCCAGGATTCAGAATCATCTGGAAAAAATCCTTCCAGACAGGATCTAAAGAGCTGCAGAGGAGAGAAACTACATGTTTATCACCACCAATCTCCTGAATGTGTGTGTGTGTGTGTGTGTGTATATCACATGATGATGATGATCATACCCATGATGTTCATCTAGAATCCAGCCTGAGTTTCCGAGCGTCACCTTCAGCGGTTGGTTCAACACTAACCTGTGCACGATTTCAGCAACACCCATCAGATCCACCTGAAGTACAGCAGACATGCTGCATCACAACAACATTCATGTTTTAATATATTCATAATGATGAAATACTGTGAGCGTACCTGATACGGTGACGCTGAAGGTGTCAGGAGACCCTGTGTGATATAATCTTGTGCTGAAGATAAGTCCTGAACTGTTCTCACATTAGTCTGCATCTGAAGATCCACTGATGCTGAGAAATCCAGAGGTGTGATGTCACTGTTGTCAGACACCAAACATCAACACAAACTTCATGTAATAACGTGAAGTAAAAATGACAGGATTCTAAACCTTATTGTTTCCACACAAAACCTTATGTTTATTAATATGGATGTTTAGTGAAAGGGAAGTGAAAGCAATCCCCCCCCCGGACAGTGGTCGGAAATCACTGAAGCGCCCGGGCAGCATCAAGGGGATGTCAATTGTTACATATCAGCCCTGGGAATCGAACCGAGGATCTTGTAATCGACTCACTTCCCACTAGGCCCATCTTCCCCCAAATAAAATGATCAGGGGAGAGCACAGCCGAAGTATAAAGGCTGAGTCTCGCTCTGGGTAAACCCCCTTTGTATCATATCATAGTATCTCCCCTGACAGGTAAGTATTAGCAATCTGTAGTATTATAACTGTACTAGTTAATAAGGGAATACAAATGTATACTACATTAACTTATACATCAATTCTTTATTTTATTATATTTTGTACATTGTGATTTTATAGAATATAATGAAAAATATGGTTTTGGCAAATATTTGCATTCCCATGAATGATTTTTCTTTAAATTTCATGAAATAAGTTAAGCTTTTGATAATACGAAGTCTGACACAGCATAGTTTTACTTAACCTGTTGTGAAAGTACAGTGTTTCCAGCTTAAGACCTCCATGAACTATCTGACAGGAATGTAGGCGCTTCACCATCTCAAGCAATTGAATCACCAGATGAGAAAGATCCGTCCTCGCTATAGGCTCAGCCAACAGATCCTGCATAAAAAAAACAATGAAAACTATCAGAGAGCTTAATTAACAACAATCTATGAGAAAAAAATGAGAAATCAGAACCTCAGCAGTGATTCCATTAGGAACTTTCCACAGAGTCAAGCATCCGTTCTCATACAGATAGCAGGAGATGTGTACATCATCATCATCATCATCATCATCACCGGTGGAGAGTGAAGATTGGATCTTTGAGCTGATGATGAAATCCCACGGCACTGAAGAAGATTCCACCTGTACACAACCCATCTCTTGAGTCTTTACTCAAACTGATGCCATGTGTCAGCACACAAATATTTCTCGCATTCTGGAACTAGAATGTGTGTGTGTGTGTATGCGTGCGTGCGTCTCACCTTGAGAAGAACAGTTCCAGTGCTGGATGTGTACAGTGTGTAATCTTTCAGTTTACTGCGGTAAAATAACATCTCTCCATCTAAAAGCGAGTGAAACTCTCTGTTAAACACACAGTGAGACTACAGGATCATTACAACATTACTGTGACAGTATGATACCCAGAAACAGGTCATCATGTCCGCTGGCCTCAGGAAACGCTCCTGTCTGACGATGAAAATTAGAAAATGATGTCATGTCGATTTGTTCAAGCAGCCTGGACCTGACATTGTGACTGCAGGCGTCTTGTGTTTGAGCTGATGAAACACACAGCAAACAAAACACAAGTAATTCAAGCTTGGTGGAATGATAAACATTTGCTTGGACTTTGATTTGATGTCTTTCTCATTCTACAACACAACATAATCTTATCTCTCTTTATTTCTAACATTTAAATTATTTATTTAAACTCTGGTAAGAGTTGATAACCACAGAGCAATCGCACTCATTCACTTCTACTGTATGAACCAACATTCTTCAATATATCTTCTTTTGTGTTCAGCAGGTTCAGGTTAGAGGATGAAGAAATGATGACATGTTTTAAAATGGTTCTGACGGTGACATCTTGTGGTCATGGGTGTTACGTTAGGTCAAACACATTCTTTACTGTTAGTAAAGAAACAATAAATCAACAGATTTTTTATGGATTTTTCTAACTGAATTCTGACCGGTTTCAGGCTCCTCCTCCTCCTCCAGTATGATGTCAGCATTCTCTGAGAGTTTAAGGTTCTCATGAGGAACAGTGACAAGTGATATCCCTCCCCAATCATGACTGATCTCTTGAATAGGACTATAACACAAAGCACTTGAAAGTTACAATCTGACAAATGGATTTATTTTATTTGTTGATACATTTTTGCTTGTAATTGATAATGACTTGTGTATTGAGTTGTACCTGAGTTTCCTGGTCTCAGTGTTTTGTGTCTGAGAGGCTTCAGGAGCAGCTGTGTTCAGATCCTCTGTCGGAGTCTGTCTATCTGCTCCCGCGAACGGTGTGGACGCCATTTGAGCCGCACGAGCAAACTCACACATGTCATTAGGACTGTTGCACAAAGTTTTGTTCCAGTGTCCATTAATGATGGGTTCTTCCGAGCGAGAGATGGACACTTCCTGTCAAACATCAGATAGTCACACCACATGACACAAAACACCTGACATTAGAGTCTCAAACACTGATCTTGCTCTATCAGTACAGACCTCTGGTTTTGATCTGGGAGCTTTTAGGTTTAGAGTTGGCAACTTCAGTGACCGGCAGTTTGATGAAGAAGAACTGAAAACAACATCATGATGATGGTCAACATTATGAGAATCACACAAATGAACAGAGAAAGTATTCTTACATCTTGTTTGACTGGGAATTCTCATCAAAAACTGTGAATGATTTAGAAGTTGACATCTTCTGCAGCTTGGAGTCACGTCCATCTGAAACACACACACACACACACACACACACACACACACACACACACACACACACACACACACACACACACACACACACACACACACACACACACACACACACACACACACACACACACACACACACACACACACACACACACACACACACACACACACACACACACACACACACACACACACACACACACACACACACACACACACACACACACACACACACACACACACACACACACACACACACACACACACACACACACACACACACACACACACACACACACACACACACACACACACACACACACACACACACACACACACACACACACACACACACACACACACACACACACACACACACACACACACACACACACACACACACACACACACACACACACACACACACACACACACACACACACACACACACACACACACACACACACACACACACACACACACACACACACACACACACACACACACACACACACACACACACACACACACACACACACACACACACACACACACACACACACACACACACACACACACACACACACACACACACACTTTGAACAGAAAATCTCTCACATCAGCTGTGTTTTATTTCCACATGAGAGAGAACATGCTAGCTATCGATTCATAAATATTTTAATGACCAAGAATATCTGAAGAAGTAAAGAAAAGCTCACCATCAGTCATGTTTTCTTGACAACCCATTGAACTGACCCTGTAAATCACAAGAAAACAACAAAGTGATCATCCAAAGTTCCAAAGTTTATGAAACAATAAACCATATCGAACAATACTGACCTGTTACTTTTCAAGTCTGATGAACATGAGCCATCAGAAACTCTCTCTTCACAAACCATCTACACAAAAATAACATCACAATATTTCCAATCACGTCAATGTCCATGAAGATGAAATGCACATCGTAGCTCTGTGTACGGATAAATCACATAACTCAGATTAACAGTAATGTTTTAAATGTGACCTGCTGTGGAGTTGTGAGGATTTTCTGTTGCAGACGTTTCTGCTCGATCTGAAGCTGAAGATCTTGTTTGAGTTTGTTCAGGTGTGACGCTTTTTCTATAAATAAATGGAATAAAACACAGATATATCAAATATAATCCTAAACATATAAATAAAGAGTTCCAGTGAATGTCTGTCTTACCACTCAAAGCTTTATAGTAGCGCTGAGCTCTGAGCTCCTCAAATGAAAACTCATTCCCATCCTCGTATACGAGATCTTTACAATACATGATCTGAACATGACCGTCCTGATGGATCTGAACATGACCGTCCTGATGGATCTGAACATGACCGTCCTGATGGATCTGAACATGACCGTCCTGAGGAACCGCAGCTTGAGATGACTCTAAACTCTCCAGCCGGTTACTGTGAAGTATAAAATACTCTGATGATTAATTTATAATTATTGAGTAATTATTACTCAATTATATGTAAATGCAGAGCCATTGTTTTGATTGATGTGTCACGTGCCACCCATCTCCTGCAAGACATCTCTCCTTCGGTCATCCACTCACCGCTCAACTCTGGCACATTTCCTACTGCTTTCAAAGAAGCCCGGGTCAACCCGCTGTTGAAGAAACCCTCGCTAAATTCCGCACTTCTAGAGAACTACAGACCAGTCTCTCTACTGCCCTTCATCGGAAAGACCCTGGAACGTGTCGTCTCAGATCAACTCTCGGCCTATCTTACTCTACACAACCTCTTGGACAGCAACCAGTAAGGCTTCAAGAAAGGACATTCTACAGAGACAGCTCTGCTCTCAGTTGTTCAAGACCTACGACTGGCAAGGGCGGCCTCCATGTCATCCGTTCTCATCCTGCTGGACTTATCCGCTGCTTTTGACACCGTTAACCACAGTATTCTCCTTTCGACTCTCAAGGAAATGGGCGTCTCCGACAAGGCTCTCCAATGGTTCGTATCCTAACTCTCGGGTAGATCCTTCTAGGTTTCGTGGGGAGGTGAAGTCTCAGAACCGCAACATCTTGACACCGGTGTACCTCAGGGCTCAGTTCTTGGACCGTTGCTCTTCTCGATCTACATGACATCACTGGGATCAGTCATTCGTAAGCATGGCTTCTCCTACCACTGTTATGCGGATGACACGCAACTCCACCTTGCGTATCATCCCGAAGATCATACGATTTCGACCCGAGGTCTCAGCATGTCTCAGCGACATCTCCCTCTGGATGAAGCAACACCACCTACAACTTAACCTTGCGAAAACGGAACTTCTTGTCATCCCTGCCGACTCGAAGACCCGTCACAATCTCTCGATCCAACTAGGAGCTTCAACCATTGTGCCCTCCAGGTCTGCGAGAAACTTTGGGAGTAATCATCGATGATCAGCTCAACTTCACAGATCATGTTGCCGTGACTGTCAGATCCTGCAGATTCATGCTTTACAACATCAGGAAGATCAGACAGTTTCTCACAGAACACT
>CM065658.1:23338002-23393002 GCA_033220385.1 Triplophysa yarkandensis
GTCATCAGTTATTACTCCGTGAGATGACGTCAGAGCAGCGCCACCAGCTGGTCACACTCGAGAAGGCGGAAGTCATCGACACCAAACAAACAATTCATAAAGTATTCTTTAAAAATACAATTAAACATTTGGAACACAAAACTTCAAAAAAAAATGCAAAAAAAATACAATAATTTACAAGTGACCAACAAAAAAGCACATTAAAACTTTACACCTGTTGTCAATTTGCAGCCTGCAGATTTAAAATCCCTCAAATATGAATCTTGTGTTGTAACTCATGTCACATGTTTTAAAAACAGAGAACAGGTTTATATTTGAGGTATTTCAGGAGATTCCGCGGAGTTTGAGCAGTAATTCGCCACTCCCGGAGGGGAATTCCCACTGTCGACAACTCCCTGCAGCGCTGCGGAAACCGATCATCGTGTGACGTCAAACATCGCGAGAGTCATCCGCGAATCCCTCTCTAAGCGTCCTCTCGCGATACTTGGGTGTCATCCGCTGATTAGTCTCCGCAGTTCTGCGTGAAATCGAGCAGAACGGCGTTTCCGAGTCCCCGCCCACTAATCCGCTCGTCTAACTGCGCTAACCCTGCTCTGGTTAGTTTCATTAACTAGCTGTCGGACACGACAACACGTTCCGGACCGTTTTCATCCGTTTCCGAGCGGTTCTGGGATGAGAAACGGAAGTGGATGTCAGAATGTAACGGTGATTGTGCTCGGTGTCGTTACTTTCTTCGCGTTACTTTGAAGCTTCGGAATGGAGCGTAAAGTCGATCAGGATGAGAACTGGATCGACTCCGGGATCGACTCGTTTAGATCGATACCCAGCTCGAGAGAACACTCGGGAATGTCGAGACGTCTGAGAAGGAGAAAGCGAGCTGTGACGAGAGACTCGACTCTGCTTATGTGTCCTCATCTCTAACCGCTGACAGCCTCGAGGATTTCATCGACAAGTGTCACATTTCTGAGTGTGAGTACACAACTGAGTGTGAGTACACCGAGGAGGAAGTGAATCTCTTAACCACTCTCACTGAAGATGGAGACACGTAAGTTCTTTTCTTTAGAAACTTTATTATGTACAGCAAACTATACTCATACACGTGTGAATCAATACTTTAACAATACTCATACACGTGTGAATCCATACTTTAACAATACTCATACACATGTGAATCCATACTTTAACAATACTCATACACGTGTGAATCTATATTTTAACAATACTCATACACGTGTGAATCTATATTTTAACAATACTCATACACGTGTGAATCTATACTTTAACAATACTCATACACGTGTGAATCAATACTTTAACAATACTCATACACGTGTGAATCAATACTTTAACAATACTCATACACGTGTGAATCTATACTTTAACAATACTCATGCACGTGTGAATCCATACTTTAACAATACTCATACACATGTGAATCCATACTTTAACAATACTCATACACGTGTGAATCCATACTTTAACAATACTCATTACACGTGTGAATCTATATTTTAACAATACTCATACACGTGTGAATCTATATTTTAACAATACTCATACACGTGTGAATCTATACTTTAACAATACTCATACACGTGTGAATCAATACTTTAACAATACTCATACACGTGTGAATCAATACTTTAACAATACTCATACACGTGTGAATCTATACTTTAACAATACTCATACACGTGTGAATCAATACTTTAAACAATACTCATACACTTGTGAATCTATACTTTAACAATACTCATACACGTGTGAATCAATACTTTAACAATACTCATACACTTGTGAATCCATACTTTAACAATACTCATACACATGTGAATCCATACTTTAACAATACTCATACACGTGTGAATCAATACTTTAACAATACTCATACACGTGTGAATCTATACTTTAACCAATACTCATACACGTGTGAATCCATACTTTAACAATACTCATACACGTGTGAATCTATACTTTAACAATACTCATACACATGTGAATCCATACTTTAACAATACTCATACACGTGTGAATCTATACTTTAACAATACTCATACACATGTGAATCTATACTTTAACAATACTCATACACATGTGAATCCATACTTTAACAATACTCATACACGTGTGAATCTATACTTTAACAATACTCATACACATGTGAATCCATACTTTAACAATACTCATACACGTGTGAATCTATACTTTAACAATACTCATACACATGTGAATCTATACTTTAACAATACTCATACACGTGTGAATCAATACTTTAACAATACTCATACACGTGTGAATCAATACTTTAACAATACTCATACACATGTGAGTCTATACTTTAACAATACTCATACACATGTGAATCCATACTTTAACAATACTCATGCACGTGTGAATCCATACTTTAACAATACTCATACACATGTGAATCCATACTTTAACAATACTCATACACGTGTGAATCTATACTTTAACAATACTCATACACGTGTGAATCTATACTTTAACAATACTCATACACATGTGAATCCATACTTTAACAATACTCATACACGTGTGAATCCATACTTTAACAATACTCACACACATGTGAATCTATACTTTAACAATACTCATACACATGTGAATCCATACTTTAACAATACTCATACACGTGTGAATCTATATTTTAACAATACTCATACACATGTGAATCTATACTTTAACAATACTCATACACGTGTGAATCTATACTTTAACAATACTCATACACATGTGAATCCATACTTTAACAACACTCACACACATGTGAATCCATACTTTAACAATACTCATACACATGTGAATCCATACTTTAACAATACTCATACACGTGTGAATCCATACTTTAACAATACTCATACACATGTGAAACCATACTTTAACAATACTCATACACGTGTGAATCAATACTTTAACAATACTCATACACATGTGAATCTATACTTTAACAACACTCACACACATGTGAATCCATACTTTAACAATACTCATACACATGTGAATCCATACTTTAACAATACTCATACACGTGTGAATCCATACTTTAACAATACTCATACACATGTGAAACCATACTTTAACAATACTCATACACATGTGAAACCATACTTTAACAATACTCATACACGTGTGAATCTATACTTTAACAATACTCATACACATGTGAAACCATACTTTAACAGTACTCATACACATGTGAATCTATACTTTAACAATACTCATACGCATGTGAATCTATACTTTAACAATGCTCATACACATGTGAATCTATACTTTAACAATACTCATACACATGTGAATCCATACTTTAACAATACTCATACACGTGTGAATCCATACTTTAACAATACTCATACACGTGTGAATCCATACTTTAACAATACTAATACACGTGTGAATCCATACTTTAACAATACTCATACACGTGTGAATCCATACTTTAACAATACTCATACACATGTGAATCTATACTTTAACAATACTCATGCACGTGTGAATCTATACTTTAACAATACTCATACACATGTGAATCTATACTTTAACAATACTCATACACATGTGAATCCATACTTTAACAATACTCATACACATGTGAATCTATACTTTAACAATACTCTTACATGTGTGAATCTATACTTTAACAATACTCTTACATGTGTGAATCCATGCTTTAACAATACTCATACACATGTGATCCATACTTTAACAATACTCATACACGTGTGAATCCATACTTTAACAATACTCACACACGTGAATCCATACTTTAACAATACTTATACACATGTGAATCCATACCTTAACAATACTCACACACATGTGAATCCATACTTTAACAATACTCATACACGTGTGAATCCATACTTTAACAATACTCACACACATGTGAATCCATACTTTAACAATACTCATACACATGTGAATCCATACTTTAACAATACTCATACACATGTGAATCCATACTTTAACAATACTCATACACATGTGAATCCATACCTTAACAATACTCATACACATGTGAATCCATACCTTAACAATACTCATACACGTGTGAATCCATACTTTAACAATACTCATACACATGTGAATCTATACTTTAACAATACTCATACACATGTGAATCCATACTTTAACAATGCTTATATACATGTGAATCCATACTTTAACAATACTCTTACACTTGTGAATCCGTACTTTAACAATACTCATGCACATGTGAATCCATACTTTAACAATGCTTATATACATGTGAATCCATACTTTAACAATACTCATACACATGTGAATCCATACTTTAACAATACTCATACACATGTGAATCCATACTTTAACAATACTCATACACATATGAATCCATACTCTAACAATACTTATAAACATGTGAATCCATACTTTAACAATACTCATACACATGTGAATCCATACTCTGACAATACTTATAAACATGTGAATCCATACTTTAACAATACTCATACGCATGTGAATACATACTCTAACAATACTTATATGCATGTGAATCCATACTTTAACAATACTCATACACATGTGAATCCATACTTTAACAATACTCATACACATGTGAATGGTAATATTATTACCAGTTAAATTATTATGAGTTTGAGTATTCTGGGTTAACATGGGATTCATTTACTTCATGCTTGAAGCCCAAAAGTGAACAAAATTACTTATTTAGATTTGTGGAAGGAAGGTGTCATGTAAAATCATATAACATAACACATAATATATAACATAACATATAACATAACATATAACACATAACACAACATGTAACATATAACACAACATATAATATATAACACATAACATAACATTTAACATGTAACATGTAACATATAACATAACATATAACATGTAACATAACATATAACACATAACACAACATGTAACATATAACACAACATATAATATATAACACATAACATAAAATATATAACAAATAACATAACATGTAACATAACATATAACACATAACACAACATGTAACATATAACACAACATATAATATATAACACATAACATAAAATATATAACAAATAACATAACATGTAACATATAACATTAAATATAACGCATAACATAACATTTAAAGCATGAGATTACATTTAGGATGTCATTTGTCAGGATGTTACTTCAGTTCACATAGAATAAAATGTTGTTCATCTAGACAGAGGAAGTGTTTTAGTGTCATTGTGTAAAGTCATTTTAATCATGTGACCTTAACTCAAAGGAATGATTTATACGATAATCTAGAGATAACCCTTATGTTTAAATTGTAGGATTTCTTCAAAATCATATAAGATCTGTATTTATGTCCGTCCTCAGACGAGTTTTGTAATCATTTTTCTGGGACGTACAATGACATGTGAGGGATCAGATGATTTTTATTACAGTAGCAGAGTTTCACGTTCGAGCGTTTTAGTCAATAAAAGCACACATCTAGAAACTGGATCTGCCATTAATGGCTCAGAAACGATGAAGAGGAAAGCAGAAGTATGCAGACAGGCCGTGGAATTCCCCTCGCTGGCACAGAAAACATCTTCTGATGGCTGTTTTTTGGAAAGTGCAAGCTTTTGTTAGGCATGTGAATGTGTGATGTACGCGTCCTGTAAACATGTTTATACAAGTATTGACCTTCAGACCAGATCTTGGTTTTAACTGTAATGTATGTCTACAGCGTTTGCACGCATTCACCACAGAACGGGCAAAAACACAGTCTGGTTAACGTTCACTTGCTTTCATTTCACCGTTGGTTTTGTCAGTCACATAAAAGGATGTCTGAGAGCATTTTGCATTTTGATTGGTCTTCTTTGGTTTAACTTTGGCTTTCTCTTATTTCTGTTGTAAGAAAAAATCCTTTGACTTTCCCTAAAGAACGGACTATGCATGAGTGATGTCAAAGGCCGTGTAAAATCCCCAGACAGTCCGCATGAGCAAATATTCAGAAGTGGATCAGCGTTCATTTTAAAGGATCGGTTCCTCGACTCACTGCTGATGTAATCCGTGTAAAAAGAGATTAAAAGTGCTTAAGAAATCTTAATCACCCCGAAATTAAAGTTATCTGATCGCGTGTTTGTAAACCTGTACACAACTGTTGTTTCTGTGGAACACAAAGGAAGATATTTTGAGAAATGTCTCAGTGATTTAGCGTTTACACAATGGAAGGCAACGGGGTTTGCTTATCGACGTTCTTCCAAATATCTTATTTTGTGTTCTGCAAAGAAACTCACACAGGTTTGACATGACACAATGATGAATAAGTGATGGCAGATTTTGCATGACCCTTTCCTTTCAGGTGTCTCATGCCAATGCGGAGAACAGAAGTCACATTGACTGTTGTCGTGCATGTGTTTTGTTGGCTTTCAGGGTTGGCGTTTTAAAAGCTCGGCTCCATTTACTTTCATCGTGCGAAAACAAGAAGCGTTCTTCGACATCTGTGTTTTTCCGTACCGCCAAACAAAGACGCACACAACAGCACGAGGGCCGCAAATGAGAGAATTTCGTTTCAGGCGAGAAGATTGCGAATTCTGGATGTTTCGTGCACATTATGGACATGGCGCAACCACAAACGTGTACCTGTTTCCTTCTGGCTTACTGTAAAAGTGTAAGGCCGAGTTATCGCTCGTGGGGAAAGCAGCCAGAAAGTAGCCACCTGCAAGGAAGAGAAAACACTAAAGCGTGTTCCACTCTCAATGAATCATTCACCCTTTCTTAATGACTCACACCAACGCTTAAAGATATCTCACGTTAATAAATACATTTGTACTCGTGAATCTTGTCTATACAGATTGAGATTCAGAAAATGTGCTAATGTGAATAAGAACACGTATGTTTGCACATGCTTTACCTCTGAACTCGTTTATCATTCTGTTAAGTGTGAAAGTTCCAGTGTTGCGCAATGTCTGTCAATCTGCGGCATTGAGCTGCGCCTTTGTGTGCAAGATTTCTCAGTATCATTCAACCTACTTTTTCCATCACACGTTGTGAAATGGGCTTTTTTAAGACCGATTTCCTTGTTAGTCCCTGCAACCATTCGCTTTTAACCTCCCGCATTTGCGTTTCTGTTCCTTTCCTCAGGATTCTCCATTTGGCCATCATCCACGAAGAAGAAAACTTTGCACATCAGCTGATAGATCTTTTCCCTCGAGACCTGCTGGATATCCAGAACAACTTGTATCAGGTAGGATTTACATGAATCGTTCAATGAATGAATTCACGGCCGAGCAACAGAAGCAGATCTTGGTTATTTCCTCCGGAGGGAAACTCCCCCGGGTCGGCGGGCATCGCTCCAGCTCATGTACAGGGGGCGTCTGGCAGACCTTCAATTGTTATTTAGAAATTCGGGGTTTATCCAAACTGAACGGGCCTAGGGGCTTTTCGGTGACCCCCACACTCCCACCCACCCATACACATGACCATTTCTGGAGTTCAAAAGGCAAAATGAAACTTGTGTCGACATTTATTTTCGCAGTTTGATGAAGCTCGAATGTGTGGTCAAGAGTGACTGATATTTAGGCCTCGTAAGGAAAATATGTGATGTACACGCCTGGAATAGTCACCGAAGTTCTCCAAAAGTCAAAGATCTTTGATGTCAGTTGTGAATGGGATTATATCCTCTTGTGTCAACCATTTCAACATAGAATTATATGTATGATGTGTTGTTTATCTTTCATACAGAAGAAACATCTCCTTTATCGTTTTTCCTAACAATGTTACCTTTTTTCAGGTCATTGAGAGAACATATGAGCGATGTTTCATGTTTTACAGTTTATTATTTAGTATATGAGTTAGTTTTGTAAAGTGAGATGTTGTCAAAGGTCTGTCAGAAGGTTTTAATGTGTGTCTGTCAGCATTTAGAACTGTGAGTAATGTAAACGCTGTTGTGCGGCAGATTTACCAGAAGTCTCATCATCGTGTCATGTTGGCCTGTCGGCCGTATTACTCACTCGTTTCTGTTTCCGTGTCACTTCCAGATTGAGTAAACCTATGCGTCGCTCTTCCTTCATTCTCATTGTCTCGTCTCTTTAGTCTATACATTCTGAGGTTGATCTTCACCGAACACATGAAATCTAACTCTTCTATGAGATGTTGGGACAACCCATACTACAGAACACTCGAAATATCCTATTGAATCAACACCGAGTCCATTTTTGGTTCACTTGTACAGTGTTAACTTATTAAGGGATTGCTTGTAATGTTTTGTGACTAAGGATAGAGAATAATTATATTTATAAGCTCTAGTTTGTATAACCAAGATGCATTTTGCAAAAATAAGACATTGTGCTTCACAGCTTTGTAAGCCCTGGTCCGGTTTCATAATTTGGCAAATGGTTTAAATTTACTTTATGATTTCAATATTTTTTTTTGGTTAAAGTTTAATGCCAAGTCAAGCAAAGTGTTGTTTTTCGGTCAAATAACTTCAGATTTTTTTCCTGCTGTAGTAAAACGTGGCCATTGACATGGCTCTTTTCCAAAACAATGAAAAGAATGTTGCTCTACTATATTGTAAACGCTGTATCAGCCAGTCAGAATGCAGGCTTTGCAATCCTATTGGTGCATGTCAGCTGAACTGGGTCTTGTTTTTCTCTTTAAATGCAATATAATAATCCTGCATATTCTTGTTTGAAATCTTCAGACACCGCTGCACCTGGCCACCTACCTGAATCAGCCCAGAATAGTGAAAAAGCTGCTGGTGAAAGGGGTCTCGCTGGACCTCCAGGACCAGGAGGGAAACACCCCTCTTCACGTGGCGTGCGAGCACGGCCTGTTGGAATGTGCGAGCGAGATGGTCCAGGACGCGACACCCGACACACTCGCTCATGTGATGGAGTCACAGAACTGGAGAGGTAACAGAGGATTTTCGGAACACTTCACTGTAGAGTCATTCATTAAAAGGGAGATTAAAATTGATTGAGAGATCTGGTGTCTCTGAGCGTCACAGCCGGTTCTCTCTTCGCTTTAAAGAACAGAGATTCATGTTAAAACAGGGAAGTTATGTGAAAATAACAGCCCGGAGTTTTCTGTCGGCATGGTGACTGTTTTCATAAACACACCAGGAGGATGAACGTCTCCAAACCATAAACCCATTGTCATGTAAATGTTCTCGTTATGCGGAAACGATGAAGGAATGGTTTCACGTAAGCACAACGCGTGGATTTGTTCTACTTGCATGTATTAAATATACAAGGTATTAACAAGGCATCAAAATATTTGATGGTTTTACTACAAGTACAAAAATCTAAGATAGCCACGGGTCAACCATGATTCTCTTCATTTTGAGGTTTCACAGTTTTGATTTGAGATGTTCGAAAGCATCACATTTGATACGACGTGTTTGTTTCGCAGGCCTCACTTGTCTCCATGTGGCCACCCTTCACAGACATCATCGTGTCATGCGGCTTCTCATGAAGAAAGGAGTTGACCTGAACATACAGGTAAGACTGTCATTCGAGTTCGCCAGACCTTCAGTTTCGTGAACATATCTGCGTGTCTTTCAGGAGGGTACGAGCGGGAAGTCTCCACTTCATATAGCAGTAGAGCTTCACGACTTGTCCGCAGTGTCACTTCTGCTGAACAGAGGGGCAAATGTAGACGCCTCCATGTTCAACGGATGCACAGCCCTGCATTTGGCAGTTGGCCGACAGGACGCGTCCATCGCCAACCTTCTGTGCCAGTCTGGAGCTGACAAGATGATCAGAAACCTGGAGAACGAAACGGCTCTGGATTTAGCAGACGGCAACGATGATGTAAGAACTGTGAGATCCTCTCATCGCAGGACCGGTCTTTAAAACCATGTTTAATGATGTGTGTCTTCCGTTTTGCAGATCTTGGCTCTCTTCCCCTTTGATGACATTCAGATCATGGGCAGGACGGTAAACAACTTCTGAACATGTGAACATTGCATTAAACATGTTTCTAAATTCTGACTCGGGACAGTTTTTGGACACCTGCAACCCCATTTAATTGAATGGCAGCAGTAACGGCTCTTAATGACTCAGGTCAGAAATATTTACTGCTGTGTTCCACGTTTCACCATCCAGAAATACAAATGTGATGTGTGTTATATGTTTTCTTCTTGTAAATGCTAGACAAATTACATTCTGCTGTTTATCTAGATGTATATCTCTTTATCGGCATGAACTAGAGATGTGTGTGTAGTGATGTTGTGCTGTTGTGAGATGAGCTTTGTTGTCGGTGGTTTTATTTCAACAGGTCATAGTGCCAATAAAAGCAGCTGTATTATTTATGTTCCGTATTTTCTTTCTGTTGAATGATATAAATCCTGAGTTTAGAACTGTTTAATTCACAGTGATTATGATCCAGTTTAAGAATGTAAATTCATACAATATTGACTGTATATGTTTTGAATTGAAATCAAATATACACACAACTTTCACAATTACTACTGCTTCAACTTTAGGAGATGTCATCAGATTAGGGTCATAATTCTGACATTTAAGCGTGTGTGTGTGTGTGTGTGTGTGTGTGTGTTTTCTGTGTGTGTGTGTGTTTTCTGTGTGTGTGTGTGTGTGTTTTCTGTGTGTGTGTGTGTGTGTGTGTTTTCTGTCTGTGTGTGTGTTTTCTGTCTGTGTGTGTGTGTGTGTGTGTGTGTGTGTGTGTGTGTGTGTGTGTGTGTGTGTGTGTGTGTGTGTGTGTGTGTGTGTGTGTGTGTGTGTGTGTGTGTGTGTGTGTGTGTGTGTGTGTGTGTGTGTGTGTGTGTGTGTGTGTGTGTGTGTGTGTGTGTGTGTGTGTGTGTGTGTGTGTGTGTGTGTGTGTGTGTGTGTGTGTGTGTGTGTGTGTGTGTGTGTGTGTGTGTGTTTTCTGTCTGTGTGTGTGTGTGTGTGTGTGTGTGTGTGTGTTTTCTGTGTGTGTGTGTGTGTGTGTGTGTGTGTTTGTGTGTTTTCTGTGTGTGTGTGTTTGTGTGTTTTCTGTGTGTGTGTGTGTGTGTGTGTGTGTGTTTGTGTGTTTTCTGTGTGTGTGTGTGTGTGTGTGTGTGTGTGTTTTCTGTGTGTGTGTGTGTTTTCTGTCTGTGTGTGTGTTTTCTGTCTGTGTGTGTGTTTTCTGTCTGTGTGTGTGTGTGTGTGTGTGTGTGTGTGTGTTTTCTGTCTGTGTGTGTGTGTGTGTGTGTGTGTGTGTGTGTGTGTGTGTGTGTGTGTGTGTGTGTGTGTGTGTGTGTGTGTTTTCTGTCTGTGTGTGTGTGTGTGTTTTCTGTCTGTGTGTGTGTGTGTGTGTTTTCTGTCTCTGTGTGTGTGTGTGTGTGTGTTTTCTGTCTGTGTGTGTGTGTGTGTGTGTGTGTGTGTGTGTGTGTTTTCTGTCTGTGTGTGTGTGTGTGTGTGTGTGTGTGTGTGTGTGTTTTCTGTCTGTGTGTGTGTGTTTGTGTGTTTTCTGTGTGTGTGTGTGTGTGTGTGTGTGTGTGTGTGTGTGTGTGTGTGTGTGTGTGTGTGTGTGTGTGTGTGTGTGTGTGTGTGTGTGTTTTCTGTGTGTGTGTGTGTGTGTGTGTGTGTGTGTTTTCTGTGTGTGTGTGTGTGTGTGTGTGTGTGTGTTTTCTGTGTGTGTGTGTGTGTGTTTTCTGTGTGTGTGTGTGTGTGTGTGTTTGTTTTCTGTGTGTGTGTGTGTGTGCGTGTGTGTGTTTGTTTTCTGTGTGTGTGTGTGTGTGTGTGTGTGTGTGTTTGTTTTCTGTGTGTGTGTGTGTGTTTGTTTTCTGTGTGTGTGTGTGTGTGTGTGTGTGTGTGTGTGTGTGTGTGTGTGTGTGTGTGTGTGTGTGTGTGTGTGTGTGTGTGTGTGTGTGTGTCCTCTTTTGTTTATGGAATATTATTTTGTTCCTATTGCAGAACATATAGCTATATAGTAAATGGAATATAAAATTATTTTTGTATTATTTGTATTATTAAACATTATTTAAATCTTTAAGTAAAATATCAATAAATGAAAAAAACAAAACCAAACTATAATTGATAACTTTCTACTTCTGTCTCTGAACAAAGTAAAAGCAGTTTATATGAAACTTTAAAAAAGTAAGAATTACATTTAATTAAAAATATAAATGAACATTAATGTTCATAACTCCCATATCCGCCCACGTCACACACATCTGACATGGCATTTCAAAATAAAAGTCTCTCATCGTGACAAGATTAAAGTCCTCCCACCCACAACACCTAACAATGACGGATGACCTACACATCTGTTTTCCTTCACATGAACTTTAACCCCACGTACAATTTAAATATTGACCTGCAACAACACACCTGTGAACAAAAGAGTTCAAAGGTGTGAGACTTTTATTTTGAAATGCCAGAGACACGGATCCGCGCAGTTGTGTGTGTGTGTGTGTGTGTGTCAGCCCAACCGGAAGTGAGGTGTTGTACATGTGAACACGTCACAGAGAAGCGGACCGGAGAACTTCCTCAGTTTCTGCTGCTCTGGATCGTCTGTCTGTGTTCCGACTCAACGGATCCATGATCGGTTCCGGAAGTCCTTCCTGAACTCTCGGCGGCTCTTTTAAGCAGTTCACACCGGAAGTAGCGACTGCAGCTGTGAGTGGAAAATGTCGTTTCCATGGAGGTAAGTTTGCTGAAATATGAAGCTAACACATCACAAACACACGAACACACGACACTCTACACAACAGTCTGTACACATTACACACTTTGTGTCATTATTTAAATCTTCCACATGTTTAAAAGTTCTGCCATGATGATCACAGGAGAATATTTATTGATCAGTTATTAGCTAATATAACTCGATCACTGTATACCAGACTCACATCATCTCAACAATAATGATCTTTATCATACATAGAAGAGTCTGTGTCAGAAGAAGAGTTTGTGTGAGAAGAAGAGTTTGTGTGAGAAGAAGAGTTTGTGTCAGAAGAAGAGTTTGTGTGAGAAGAAGAGTCTGTGTGAGAAGAAGAGTTTGTGTCAGAAGAAGAGTCTGTGTGAGAAGAAGAGTTTGTGTCAGAAGAAGAGTTTGTGTGAGAAGAAGAGTTTGTGTCAGAAGAAGAGTTTGTGTGAGAAGAAGAGTCTGTGTGAGAAGAAGAGTTTGTGTCAGAAGAAGAGTCTGTGTGAGAAGAAGAGTTTGTGTCAGAAGAAGAGTTTGTGTCAGAAGAAGAGTCTGTGTGAGAAGAAGAGTTTGTGTCAGAAGAAGAGTTTGTGTGAGAAGAAGAGTCTGTGTGAGAAGAAGAGTTTGTGTCAGAAGAAGAGTCTGTGTGAGAAGAAGAGTTTGTGTCAGAAGAAGAGTTTGTGTGAGAAGAAGAGTCTGTGTGAGAAGAAGAGTTTGTGTCAGAAGAAGAGTTTGTGTCAGAAGAAGAGTCTGTGTGAGAAGAAGAGTTTGTGTCAGAAGAAGAGTTTGTGTCAGAAGAAGAGTTTGTGTCAGAAGAAGAGTTTGTGTGAGAAGAAGAGTTTGTGTGAGAAGAAGAGTTTGTGTGAGAAGAAGAGTTTGTGTGAGAAGAAGAGTTTGTGTGAGAAGAAGAGTCTGTGTGAGAAGAAGAGTTTGTGTCAGAAGAAGAGTTTGTGTCAGAAGAAGAGTCTGTGTGAGAAGAAGAGTTTGTGTCAGAAGAAGAGTTTGTGTCAGAAGAAGAGTTTGTGTCAGAAGAAGAGTTTGTGTGAGAAGAAGAGTTTGTGTGAGAAGAAGAGTTTGTGTGAGAAGAAGAGTTTGTGTGAGAAGAAGAGTTTGTGTCAGAAGAAGAGTTTGTGTCAGAAGAAGAGTTTGTGTCAGAAGAAGAGTTTGTGTCAGAAGAAGAGTTTGTGTGAGAAGAAGAGTTTGTGTCAGAAGAAGAGTCTGTGTCAGAAGAAGAGTCTGTGTCAGAAGAAGAGTTTGTGTGAGAAGAAGAGTCTGTGTGAGAAGAAGAGTTTGTGTCAGAAGAAGAGTTTGTGTCAGAAGAAGAGTTTGTGTCAGAAGAAGAGTTTGTGTCAGAAGAAGAGTTTGTGTCAGAAGAAGAGTTTGTGTCAGAAGAAGAGTCTGTGTCAGAAGAAGAGTCTGTGTCAGAAGAAGAGTTTGTGTCAGAAGAAGAGTTTGTGTCAGAAGAAGAGTTTGTGTCAGAAGAAGAGTTTGTGTCAGAAGAAGAGTTTGTGTCAGAAGAAGAGTTTGTGTCAGAAGAAGAGTTTGTGTCAGAAGAAGAGTTTGTGTGAGAAGAAGAGTTTGTGTGAGAAGAAGAGTTTGTGTCAGAAGAAGAGTTTGTGTGAGAAGAAGAGTTTGTGTCAGAAGAAGAGTCTGTGTCAGAAGAAGAGTCTGTGTCAGAAGAAGAGTCTGTGTCAGAAGAAGAGTCTGTGTGAGAAGAAGAGTCTGTGTCAGAAGAAGAGTCTGTGTCAGAAGAAGAGTTTGTGTCAGAAGAAGAGTTTGTGTGAGAAGAAGAGTCTGTGTGAGAAGAAGAGTCTGTGTGAGAAGAAGAGTTTGTGTCAGAAGAAGAGTCTGTGTCAGAAGAAGAGTTTGTGTCAGAAGAAGAGTTTGTGTCAGAAGAAGAGTTTGTGTCAGAAGAAGAGTCTGTGTCAGAAGAAGAGTCTGTGTCAGAAGAAGAGTTTGTGTCAGAAGAAGAGTTTGTGTCAGAAGAAGAGTTTGTGTCAGAAGAAGAGTCTGTGTCAGAAGAAGAGTCTGTGTCAGAAGAAGAGTCTGTGTGAGAAGAAGAGTTTGTGTCAGAAGAAGAGTTTGTGTCAGAAGAAGAGTTTGTGTCAGAAGAAGAGTTTGTGTCAGAAGAAGAGTTTGTGTCAGAAGAAGAGTCTGTGTGAGAAGAAGAGTTTGTGTCAGAAGAAGAGTTTGTGTCAGAAGAAGAGTTTGTGTCAGAAGAAGAGTCTGTGTCAGAAGAAGAGTCTGTGTCAGAAGAAGAGTCTGTGTCAGAAGAAGAGTTTGTGTCAGAAGAAGAGTTTGTGTCAGAAGAAGAGTTTGTGTCAGAAGAAGAGTTTGTGTCAGAAGAAGAGTTTGTGTCAGAAGAAGAGTTTGTGTGAGAAGAAGAGTTTGTGTCAGAAGAAGAGTCTGTGTGAGAAGAAGAGTCTGTGTCAGAAGAAGAGTTTGTGTCAGAAGAAGAGTTTGTGTCAGAAGAAGAGTTTGTGTCAGAAGAAGAGTTTGTGTCAGAAGAAGAGTTTGTGTCAGAAGAAGAGTTTGTGTCAGAAGAAGAGTCTGTGTCAGAAGAAGAGTTTGTGTCAGAAGAAGAGTTTGTGTGAGAAGAAGAGTTTGTGTCAGAAGAAGAGTTTGTGTGAGAAGAAGAGTTTGTGTGAGAAGAAGAGTTTGTGTGAGAAGAAGAGTTTGTGTGAGAAGAAGAGTTTGTGTGAGAAGAAGAGTTTGTGTGAGAAGAAGAGTTTGTGTCAGAAGAAGAGTTTGTGTCAGAAGAAGAGTTTGTGTCAGAAGAAGAGTTTGTGTCAGAAGAAGAGTTTGTGTCAGAAGAAGAGTTTGTGTCAGAAGAAGAGTTTGTGTCAGAAGAAGAGTTTGTGTCAGAAGAAGAGTTTGTGTCAGAAGAAGAGTTTGTGTCAGAAGAAGAGTTTGTGTCAGAAGAAGAGTTTGTGTGAGAAGAAGAGTTTGTGTCAGAAGAAGAGTTTGTGTGAGAAGAAGAGTTTGTGTGAGAAGAAGAGTTTGTGTGAGAAGAAGAGTTTGTGTGAGAAGAAGAGTTTGTGTCAGAAGAAGAGTTTGTGTCAGAAGAAGAGTTTGTGTCAGAAGAAGAGTTTGTGTCAGAAGAAGAGTTTGTGTCAGAAGAAGAGTTTGTGTGAGAAGAAGAGTTTGTGTCAGAAGAAGAGTCTGTGTCAGAAGAAGAGTCTGTGTCAGAAGAAGAGTTTGTGTGAGAAGAAGAGTCTGTGTGAGAAGAAGAGTTTGTGTCAGAAGAAGAGTTTGTGTCAGAAGAAGAGTTTGTGTCAGAAGAAGAGTTTGTGTCAGAAGAAGAGTTTGTGTCAGAAGAAGAGTTTGTGTCAGAAGAAGAGTTTGTGTCAGAAGAAGAGTTTGTGTCAGAAGAAGAGTTTGTGTCAGAAGAAGAGTTTGTGTGAGAAGAAGAGTTTGTGTCAGAAGAAGAGTTTGTGTCAGAAGAAGAGTTTGTGTGAGAAGAAGAGTTTGTGTGAGAAGAAGAGTTTGTTTGAGAAGAAGAGTTTGTGTCAGAAGAAGAGTTTGTGTCAGAAGAAGAGTTTGTGTCAGAAGAAGAGTTTGTGTCAGAAGAAGAGTTTGTGTCAGAAGAAGAGTTTGTGTGAGAAGAAGAGTCTGTGTCAGAAGAAGAGTTTGTGTGAGAAGAAGAGTCTGTGTCAGAAGAAGAGTCTGTGTGAGAAGAAGAGTTTGTGTCAGAAGAAGAGTCTGTGTGAGAAGAAGAGTTTGTGTCAGAAGAAGAGTCTGTGTCAGAAGAAGAGTTTGTGTCAGAAGAAGAGTTTGTGTCAGAAGAAGAGTTTGTGTCAGAAGAAGAGTCTGTGTCAGAAGAAGAGTTTGTGTCAGAAGAAGAGTTTGTGTCAGAAGAAGAGTTTGTGTCAGAAGAAGAGTCTGTGTCAGAAGAAGAGTCTGTGTGAGAAGAAGAGTCTGTGTGAGAAGAAGAGTTTGTGTCAGAAGAAGAGTTTGTGTCAGAAGAAGAGTTTGTGTGAGAAGAAGAGTTTGTGTGAGAAGAAGAGTTTGTGTCAGAAGAAGAGTTTGTGTCAGAAGAAGAGTTTGTGTCAGAAGAAGAGTTTGTGTCAGAAGAAGAGTTTGTGTCAGAAGAAGAGTTTGTGTCAGAAGAAGAGTTTGTGTCAGAAGAAGAGTTTGTGTCAGAAGAAGAGTTTGTGTCAGAAGAAGAGTTTGTGTCAGAAGAAGAGTTTGTGTCAGAAGAAGAGTTTGTGTCAGAAGAAGAGTTTGTGTCAGTAGAAGAGTCTAGTTATCAAATCTTATATTATAAATCTAATATCATTTATCTTATATCATAAATCTTAAATCATAAATCTAACATCTTTAATCTTATATAATTTATCTTATATAATTTTTCTTATATCATTTATCTTATATCTTTAATCTTATATCATGAATCTTATATCATTTATCTTATATCTTTAATCTTATATCATGAATCTTATATCATTTATCTTATATCATGAATCTAATATGATAAATTCCTATATCAAAAATCTTATATTATTAATCTAATGTGATAAATCTTATATTATAACGCTAATATCAAGAATATAATGTAAACTGTTCTGTAGTTCATTTGTTAGATTCATGAGTTTGATATCAGGGATTACACATAGAATCTAATGTATAGAATAATGCAGTCGCTTATATATGTTAAAGTAAACTGAGTTTGAATGACTGCATTGTTCGATGTTTGTAGGGTGGTGTAGCTGAGAAGTATAATATTTACACATCATACAATTCATAAAGTTCTTTCCCATGTTGACATTACTTACTATAACTTCAGAACGTTTGACAACTAATAATGAGTGGGATTTACAGCTTGCGCCTAAAAGGGAATGTTGTTTGACTTGAGGGTTATCTTGTTCTACAACTTATTACACAAACACATGTGAAGTGCATTTACATTTCGTCATTCGTCAGACGCTTTTATCTAAAGTGACTTACAGTATTATACAGTAATCAATTATCTCTGTAGAGTAAACGGAGGTAAGATGTCTTACTAAAGAACACTTCAGTTATTGTCTGTTGACACTGGGATTGAAACCCACAACCTTCTGATCACAAGACCAACTCTCCAACCACCAGACCACAACTGACCGCTTTACATTTACATTTGTTCATTTGGCAGACGGCTTTATCCAAAGCAAGTGTGATGTCATTGGGATCTCTGGCTATTTCATGTGCTAAAAAGACTTTCTTCTTCATTTTTAATGTGTATTTGCATAAATGAACTCCATTTAGAATACAGCTTGAGAACTGTAAATGTTGTATGTTTCAGTCTGTGGGTCAGTGTGGTGCTGTGTGTTCTGCCGGCGGCACGGGGAGACGCTGAAGATTCTTTTCTGTTCTTTGGATGGCATGACGCATGGATCTTCAGGTTATTTCTCAATGTTTTGGGCTACGCCACCATCATTATCCCTGGATACTTCCTTATCAGTTACTTCAAACGGGTCAACTATCTAGAAACAGGTTTGCGTCCTCTTGGGATTTGTTTCTGACCAATTCGTTTCACTTTAAATTTAAAAGTTCTTCATAATGTGTGATGTAGTCAATAAAAGCAAAGTATTCAGAATGTGTTGAGCATCTTATTTTTGTGTAGGTCGAGGTCTGTGTTTTCCTGTTATAAAGACTTGTGTGTTTGGGAATGAGTCTAAAGGAGGAGTGCTGGATGACACGTCAGTAACGTCTAGAAATGAAACTGAATCCAGCTCATCTGCTCGACAGGCCACTAAACTCCTCTTCTGTGCTGCTGGCCTTCAGGTAACAAACCGACACAACTAAAAGCATAGAATCTTGTCATATTGTCCCTAGAGATAAAGTTTTTCTTTGTTCATCCAAAATGTTTTTGAAGTTCTTTTTTTTCATCTGATAGAGATGTGATGGCTGCTCAAGGCAGAATCTTTCTTACTTGCTTGTTGTGTTTCTGTCATCAGGCGTCTTACCTGACATGGGGTGTTCTTCAGGAGAGAGTGATGACACGTTCATACGGTGCCACGGACGTTGAGGGCAGCGGCGAGCGCTTTAAAGACTCTCAGTTTTTGGTGTTCATGAACCGGATCCTGGCGCTGACGGTGGCCGGCCTGTGCTGCGTGGTGTTCAAACAACCTCGTCACGCTGCACCCATGTACAAATATTCCTTTGCTTCTCTCTCCAACATCCTGAGCAGCTGGTGTCAGTATGAAGCCCTGAAATACATCAGCTTTCCAACACAGGTACAAATCTGATTTCATCACATGTCTCTTGTTACTTATTTCCCTCTGTTATTGAAATTCAATACAAATATTATAAATATTCCGAATGATCAGCAATGAGAATCATGTAAAATGCATTTTTGTTCTGTTATTTAGAACGTTGTTGAACAAACCTTTATAATACAGTTGAGATCTCTGTAATATACTAGTTATTCCTCCCATCTCAAATCTCATAAATGTCTCTTAGAGTTTCATTTATTTAGATATAATTATTTATTAGAGTTTCTGAAGAGATCTTAACAATGTCTCAAACTGAGCTCAGAAGTCTGCAATCAAAAGTCAATATTGTTGAAGATCTCAACATGTACTCAAACATTTCTCATTAAATTAACTCAAATTATTTAACGTCTCACTCTACATTCATTTAAAAATCCATATAACCTATATGCGTTTCAACGATTACACTGAGATTAATAACTTAATCTAACACAACTAAAAATTGCATCAAATCCCATGAACTGTGGAAGAGCAACGCATGCGCAGAAATTCGTTCTTATAACATGTGTTATCTTTGTCTTTGTGTGTTATCCATTTGGCAGATGACAAGAAATTCTCTTTGAAATATTTGTATTATTTCGTTGTAGTTTCATTCCAGCTTAGAACTCATGTGTGTTCTTAAGTGCCGGTTTTTTACTTCATGAGAGTTGTTCTCTCCTCATCAGGTTCTGGCTAAAGCGTCTAAGGTGATACCTGTGATGCTGATGGGAAAGATCGTGTCGAGAAAGAGTTACGAGTATTGGGAATACCTCACGGCCATGTTGATCTCTTTGGGCGTCAGCATGTTCCTTCTGTCCAGCTCCACAAACAAACATCCGTCCACCGTCACTACATTCTCCGGCGTCATCATTCTGGGAGGCTACATTGTATTCGACAGCTTCACGTCCAACTGGCAGGACAATCTCTTTAAATATAAAATGTCCTCCGTCCAGATGATGTTCGGGGTGAATCTCTTCTCATGTCTCTTCACGATCGGCTCTCTCCTGGAGCAGGGTGCTTTCTTCGACTCTCTGGCCTTCATGACACGTCATTCTGAGTTTGCTTTTCATGCCGTGCTGCTGTCTGTGTGCTCGGCTTGCGGTCAGCTCTTCATCTTCTACACCATTGCTCAGTTCGGCGCGGCTGTCTTCACCATCATCATGACTCTACGCCAGGCCATCGCCATTCTACTGTCTTGCTTTCTGTATGGTCACGCTGTCACGCCTGTGGGCGCCTTCGGGGTGGCCGTGGTCTTCCTCGCCCTCTTTCTTCGAGTCTATGCCCGCAGCCGCATGAAGAAGTCAGGCAAACGGCCGCAGCAAACTCCAGTGCAGAAAGTTTAGTCCATGGGACGAAACGCCACATTTTCGTGGTCGATATTCTTTGGTTTTGCTCCAGAACTTTGTGCGCTTGTATTTTGTAAGGTTAAATAAGGGATTGCTCTGTATTTTTAAGGGATTTCAGCCTGACGTGACTTGAATGAGTTGTGTTTGTATGTGCTGGATGTGTGGCAGTGTGTTCACAAACTGTTGTTTGTAATTTGGTACTGAAATATTTCAAAGCTCTTGCTTTGAGGTTTTCTATTTAAAAGTTATTCTTCGGAGACGCTTGGATTATCATGAGGAGTGAGAAGTTTGGTGGATGATGTCTTTAGTGTCTGATCCACATGTGAAGTTAAACCCCTTCTGTGTGAGCAATATTTAAGTGTCTTGGGAAAGGCAAAAATACAAATTAGTATTTTGCTAAAATTGTTTTTTATTTGATATTAATAACATGACCATCACATTTTTCTTTGAAACCTGTTTTTTTATTGTTCGGTTTTCTGCATTGTAATAAGAGCCGAAGAGGAAAAATATTCTTTGTGATTAAAATGAAATGAAATTCGGTTTTCAAACACATTTGTTTGATTTGCTTAAAGCAAAACTTCTCTTCTTCTTCTTCTTGTGTTGTCAAAGATTAAAGTATCATAAACTGAGACCACAAACAAAGTCTTAAAAGGATTCATCCAAGTTTTTAACACTGATCAATTCATCAACAGTTTCTGATAGTGAATTTCGAGTTATTGTCTAGTTTAACATGATATAAATCAAAGTCACCTGAGAAAAGATGAGCAGATAATCCGGGCTGATATAAACCCTCAGTGCCTGTTAATGAATAATCTGATGAATAGACACACAAGTGAATTCTTTGAGGTGTGTACGATTACTGTAGTGATACACACAAACACACAGCATTTTGCTGTCAAGTTTGGCCTCTTACATGTGTCTCCATAAGTGTTCGTGCGGTTGAATCTCACAAAGAAATGTCCAAATCATGAATCATTTTTTTCTAGACTCTTTATGTTACTTTCATGACAGTGATGCATCTGTAAGTTTGCTTGACTTTATAATGACAAATTCATCATTTTACCAACTTGAAACACACATTTTAAATTCATTTAAGCGGTTTATATTTTGATCTGCAATGAAACATGATCTGGACATTGATAAATGAAGTCAAGTGTTTGATGACATCGAGTGTATCAGTGATGTTATTTCTCTGATATATTTCTGAGGGCCCCATCCATCTACATTAATATTTCTTCCATTTAAAAAACGTTTATTGTTGGTTTAACAAGTTTCACAATGTGTCTGTCGCGCGTTGTTCATTGTTTTAAAAGGAAAAAAGATTTGTTCATTAACCTTAAGTGAACTGAGATGATATTCATATGATATCCACCAGCACTATGCATCGAAGTTTTGTAGTTCTCCCACAATTTTAGTTAACTATTTCGCCCCAATAACAAAAAACACACATTTTTGTCATTTGTATGTGGTGATGTAGAAGCTTGATTTAATTTCCCATGTGGGACTACTTTAGAAAAGCCGAATATAATGTTACCAATAATCATTAGTGTATTCCAGGGATCAAAGATTTCAATCTTTTATTTTGAAAGTTTTATTATTAAATTATAAAATGTACATTTTGCACACAATAATCATAATAATAGTCTGGATTTAGTATTGCTTGTGTCATTGAGTTGGATGAGATTTGGTTCTGAAAGCTGTTTGTTAGTACCATATGTTTGTTTTCGTCAGATGGAGAATAGATTTAACTTTACAGAAGATAATGCAAGAGAAAGATGTTGATGTCATATTAAACCCATTAACACATTTACATAAAGGTTTATTCTATGTTGTCATTGTAATGTTATTTTCATGACAATCACAGAGAACTATGTATGTGTTTTGCACTTTTTCCTCAAGGAAAAATTATATTATAATAACAATTTAAACTATATTGTGTGTTTACTTTATCTGTCATGAAATAACAAAGCAATGTAAAAAAACACTCAAAAGAAAGAAATGTGACCTTGACATGTTTCTGACTGATCTCAGCCCAATGTCTTGTCTAATGTCAGATTATTCAGATAAGTGATAAACTGGGATTCATTCTCATGTACTGCCTGGAGTTTAAATCTTAAGAGATGTTTGAGAAGGTCGAATGTGAAGGAATGTGGAATGACTTCTTTGGGTTTATTGTTTATAAAGATTAAATTAATTTGATCATGTGACCAAACTGTCTCAGATTTGTCGTTTCTTCGAAACAACACACGTTTCTTTTTAGAACAAAAGAAATATAAATCAAATCTATAATGTCTGCTATACTTTTACATTAATTATAAACAAGAACACTTACAGCATTTCAGTGTATTGAATATTGTTTGACAGTTAAATAGAAATAGAATATATTGTCATAAAATGAAAATAGCATCCACTAATATTCTTAATAAAAAATAACTAAAACAAAATTGTATTAATTAACAGATTACATACACTTTAGCACATGAATGGCAAAAAATGGTGCATTGGATATTTGTCAACAAACAATTTTTATTAATAACCTCTCAATTATTGGATTTTCTGTACGTGATTAATGTTAGGAATGAAAAACTGGGATCAACACATTTCTTTATGAAAACACAAGAGGAATCATCATGATTCACAGCAAACACAATGATTTATTAAATGATGTGAGGGATAAGGTTAAAATTGCTTCATGATATTTCACACAAAGAAATAACGGTGTGTCGAAATTGTATTTGTTCATTTTTGAAAGTGTTTGTGAGAATAGTTTGTCCCTGCTGTGATGATGTGAGGTTTTGTTGGCCTGTTGTCAGGGTTTTGTTGGCCTGTTGTCAGGGTTTTGTTGGCCTGTCGTCAGGGTTTTGTTGGCCTGTCGTCAGGGTTTTGTTGGCCTGTTGTCAGGGTTTTGTTGGTCTGTTGTCAGGGTTTTGTTGGCCTGCTGTCAGGGTTTTGTTGGTCTGTTGTCAGGGTTTTGTTGGTCTGTTGTCAGGGTTTTGTTGGCCTGTTGTCAGGGTTTTGTTGGCCTGTTGTCAGGGTTTTGTTGGCCTGTTGTCAGGGTTTTGTTGGTCTGTTGTCAGGGTTTTGTTGGCCTGTTGTCAGGGTTTTGTTGGCCTGTTGTCAGGGTTTTGTTGGCCTGTTGTCAGGGTTTTGTTGGCCTGTTGTCAGGGTTTTGTTGGCCTGTCGTCAGGGTTTTGTTGGCCTGTTGTCAGGGTTTTGTTGGTCTGTTGTCAGGGTTTGTTGGCCTGTTGTCAGGGTTTTGTTGGCCTGTTGTCAGGGTTTTGTTGGCCTGCTGTCAGGGTTTTGTTGGCCTGTTGTCAGGGTTTTGTTGGCCTGTTGTCAGGGTTTTGTTGGCCTGTTGTCAGGGTTTTGTTGGCCTGTTGTCAGGGTTTTGTTGGCCTGTTGTCAGGGTTTTGTTGGCCTGTTGTCAGGGTTTTGTTGGCCTGTTGTCAGGGTTTTGTTGGCCTGTTGTCAGGGTTTTGTTGGCCTGTTGTCAGGGTTTTGTTGGTCTGTTGTCAGGGTTTTGTTGGCCTGTCGTCAGGGTTTTGTTGGTCTGTCGTCAGGGTTTTGTTGGCCTGTTGTCAGGGTTTTGTTGGCCTGCTGTCAGGGTTTTGTTGGCCTGTTGTCAGGGTTTTGTTGGTCTGTTGTCAGGGTTTTGTTGGCCTGTTGTCAGGGTTTTGTTGGCCTGTTGTCAGGGTTTTGTTGGCCTGTCGTCAGGGTTTTGTTGGCCTGTCGTCAGGGTTTTGTTGGCCTGTTGTCAGGGTGTTACTATGTGTTCTCTTGAGTTTCTCGTTTGTGGCTTTGTGGTGGTCCGATGGTTTGAGCTCTTTCTTCAGTGTACATCTGTGATGATTTGACATTGGTGTAATTATAAGTTCGATTTCTTAGAAACGCATTAGCACATGTTTCTTTATGTAAAACATATTCTGATAGTTGAAACCCGGTGACCTTGGAATTCAGCTCTTCGATTGTATTAATATTTGTGTCTTCTGCAGTACACTTAAAGTATAATGTTGTATGTTATGATAAGATTTCTACGATGTAGTTTCTACGACGTTTGCGATAATAAATACTCAACTATACCACTGTATTTTTCACACAGTACAAACAGATAAATGCCCAAATAAGATGCTGGGTCATTGGTTGGCACATCACAAGTGTTATGAGCAACAGTTAACGGTGTGTTTGTTTTTGAGAGAATGAGAGAGAAACCTCATCCTGACTTTGTCTTTATAAAACAGTTGAACGATATTCACACACTATATTCTCTACACAATAGAAGCGTATTGTGCTAACAATGAGACAGTAGATCTTCCGTTGAAACATCCACACACCTTGACAAACCACAAAAACTTTCAGACGCCGTAAATAGCAGATGCCACACGTCCTTCATGCCAACGCACACTACTAACACACAAACCACACACAACCTGACCTGGATTTACACACGTCATGGAAACAAAGCTTCAGTCAGATGTGTTCGATGATAGGGGTCTTACACTGATTTTATATCATCGCCGCGCTTCCGATTCGTCCTGGACTTTTTGTTGTCGTTTTGTGTTTCCTGTATTGTGAAATGTGTTGATTTCCTGTCCTTGTTTCATGAAGCGTGAACTTGTGAGGTTATGTGTGGATGTAGGCTTTTACACAAGGATGTTTCAGCGGTGTACCGTGAGAGAGAACTGTCACCTGTACAGCCTGTACTTCCTATTTTACTCCAATTACAGAAATGAGATTTTCACCGCGAACAATAGACATGACTTTCCACAGGATGTGAAATTTACATTGGACGTGACCCTGAAAGGTGAATGCCCTTATGACACGGAAGAAAGCATTATAGGTTTAAGATGGTTTCTGGGCATTTATGTGGTAAATAGTGTATTTCATTTAAATAATGTAAAAATACCTAGATCTACATCTTACAGACATCTTCTAGACCTTTATATGACAGCGGATGTCTCAAACATGTAGGCCCATTGCGTCTGAGCAAACAATGTCTGCCAGCTGTCTCTGAGATATTAATTAAAGATGTCTTCATGTTAGCATGAACACACTCACACTGCAGGTCATGAACACACTCACACTGCAGGTCATGAACACACACACTGCAGGTCATGAACACACACACTGCAGGTCATGAACACACACACCGCAGGTCATGAACACACACCGCAGGTCATGAATACACACACACTGCAGGTCATGAACACACACACCGCAGGTCATGAACACACACACTACAGGTCATGAACACACACACACTGCAGGTCATGAACACACTCACACTGCAGGTCATGAACACACACACTTCAGGTCATGAACACACACACCGCAGGTCATGAACACACACACTGCAGGTCATGAACACACACACTGCAGGTCATGAACACACACACACTGCAGGTCATGAACACACACACACTGCAGGTCATGAACACACACACACTGCAGGTCATGAACACACACACCGCAGGTCATGAACACACACACCGCAGGTCATGAAAACACACACACACACTGCAGGTCATGAACACACACACACACACTGCAGGTCATGAACACACACCGCAGGTCATGAAAACACACACCGCAGGTCATGAACACACACACACACACCGCAGGTCATGACCACACACCGCAGGTCATGAAAACACACACCGCAGGTCATGAAAACACACACTGCAGGTCATGAACACACACACACTGCAGGTCATGAACACACACACACACTGCAGGTCATGAACACACATACTGCAGGTCATGAACACACAAACACTGCAGGTCATGAACACACACACACTGCAGGTCATGAACACACACACACTGCAGGTCATGAACACACACACACTGCAGGTCATGAACACACACACACTGCAGGTCATGAACACACACACCGCAGGTCATGAACACACACACTGCAGGTCATGAACACACACACTGCAGGTCATGAACACACACACCGCAGGTCATGAACACACTCACACTGCAGGTCATGAACACACACACCGCAGGTCATGAACACACACACACCGCAGGTCATGAACACACACACTGCAGGTCATGAACACACAAACACTGCAGGTCATGAACACATACACACTGCAGGTCATGAACACACACACTGCAGTTCATGAACACATACACACTGCAGTTCATGAACACACACACTGCAGGTCATGAACACACACCGCAGGTCATGAACACACACACTGCAGTTCATGAACACATACACACTGCAGTTCATGAACACACACACTGCAGGTCATGAACACACACCGCAGGTCATGAACACACACACACACACACCGCAGGTCATGAACACACACCGCAGGTCATGAACACACACACCGCAGGTCATGAACACACACACCGCAGGTCATGAACACACACACCGCAGGTCATGAACACACACACACCGCAGGTCATGAACACACACACACCGCAGGTCATGAACACACACACACCGCAGGTCATGAACACACACACACACCGCAGGTCATGAACACACACACACCGCAGGTCATGAACACACACACACTGCAGGTCATGAACACACACACACCTGGAGCAGTGGTCAGCTATAACTGCAGCGCCCGGGGAGAGAACAGGGGTTAGGTGCCTTGCTCAAGGCCAAGTCAGTCTTTACCGATCAGCCCTGAGAATCAAACCGGTGACCTTGTGATCACAAGATCGACTTATTTAACACTAGGCCACAACTGTCCAAAAGACGAAACCATCAACACACCTCATCCCCAAAGCATAAGTATGTTCAGATGGTCTGATGAACCTATACATTTGTCCAGTGATTTCATGAAAATCTATAGTTTTAAAACTATTAATGTTACATGTTAGTCTGTACGTCATCTGTGGAGACGCGTGATAAAGATGTCATGCGATCTCTGTGGTCTCAGGCCACTCGAGTGTCACAGTGACACCCACACTCACAGTACACATCACAGAAATAATGAAAGGAATGTTATTACTCCTCACTTATGTCATTTTACTACAGCACATGTGATTTAGAGGAAATCGAGATGCAGAGACTGCATTGAATCCTACAGAAGTGAAAAGGTTAAACATTTCCTTTACAGCGAGAAGAGGTTTTGACACTCATCTCTGATTCAGTCTCATCAATATTATATAGGTTAGATCTCTTATCAAGCTATACGAGCATGAGAAAAACATCTGGTTTCATATTTAAGATTGAAAGATGCCCCTTTACATTAGACAGGCTCAAGACTTTGTGTTTTCAGATCTAGGCCACAGACTTATTTCTACAGCTGACTGATGTAAGAGCTGCTTCCTCTTGTTTTATTGCATCTGATTGTCCTCTCTGTATTGTCATGTAGTCTTATGTATATACAGCACTTTGGTTAACATCAGTGTTTTAAAACAGAGCTTTAGGATCTTTACATGTTGAAGTTTTTTTTGAGTGATCAATTATTATATCGGAAAACCTCTCACACATGATATAAAAGTGAATCCCAATCGTTTTATTTCAGGAAAATGTAAAAGTCACTTCATGTAAGACTTTATTGTCATTCTGCTACATGTGTACACACAGATGTAAACAGACATAAGAGATCCTTTTAAAATCCATACACATATCTAACGGTATATATATATATATATATATATATAAACTATAGACAAACTAAACACTTTTAGACAGACGATCCAAAAAACTATATATTATACTGTGCAAGATTTATCCATCTCCTTTGCGCAATTACATATATATATATGGTTAAACAAAACAAGGTATGCAATGATTGTGGTGCATTGACAAGTAAACAGTTTTAATGTCTTGTAGAGGCCTATTAACAGGTTTAATTTTTCTATGAAAAGTGTCTGGTTTAGTTCACCCTCGTCTCAAAATTAAGTTTAAGTGTAGTTATTTAAGTGAGCCAAGGAGACAACTCTGGTGTATTAATTACATGGCCAACAGTGACCCCCTCTGGTCACAGACAACCAGTGAATTATAATGTACGTTACAATAGAAAAACATCACAGATGACATCATGTGACATGTTTGAAGTAAAGCAATGTAGAAGCAAATCATCATACACTGAACCAAAACTTACATTTTTAGCTAGTTTGAGCTTTGATTTATTTGTTTTTTCAGCCAATGCCATGTCAATCTCCTTTAGAACACCAAATAACCATGCTTATATTAACACTTCAATGACACAAAGACAAAAGTAGGTTCCACCAGGTGTTTATTTCTGAAAAACAAGACAGAAGCCTGTACTGAGGCAAGTCTTTCCCTGTCCATGCAGAAAGTATTCATGCTCCTGCACAGCCCACGGCTTCAGTATCTGTGAAACACAGTGCTCATTGTGCTCAGACAATACTGCATCAACCAATCACGTCATACATAAGAAAAACAAAAGTACAGTATGGCTCAAAACAGAGCAAAAGATGACGGTACAAGTTACAAACTGATTCTTATAGGAATCATTACTGAGAGCAGGGCTATAACCTTAAACAGGTCAAAGAGAAAACACAAGATGTTGCGGAATGATTGAGGGAAGCATTTGGAGAAGTTAAAACCGTGATGTTTAATCAACTTCCTCCATGCGGGATGCATCATCATCTCCTTCGAGTGGGGGGATGTCTTCTGGAGCAGGGGCAGAGGTAGTCTCCTCCACAGGCACATCTTCATCCTCATCAATACCTGAACAAGACAGAAACAGAGAATGGTAAGTTTTATTTATAATCATATTTTTTAATGCATTTGATTGGAGAATAATCTTACCCAATCCCAATTTGATCATTCTGTAGATGCGGTTTGAGTGTGTCTGGGGATCGTCCAATGAGAAGCCAGATGAGAGCAGTGCAGTCTCGAACAAAAGGATGACCAGATCCTTCACAGCCTTGTCGTTTTTATCAGCATCGGCCTTCTGCCTCAGAGTCTCCATGATGGGATGGTCAGGGTTGATTTCCAGATGTTTCTTGGCCATCATGTAACCCATGGTTGAGTTATCCCTCAGGGCCTGAGCCTTCATGATCCTCTCCATGTTGGCCGTCCAACCGTAAGTGCTAGTCACGATACAACAGGGGGAGGAAACCAACCGGTTTGATACGGTGACCTGGAAAGGAACCAAATGAGATTAGCATTAACATGAGGAATGGGAACTAAAGTAGCAGAGCAAGTTCAGGAGGTAACGGCTGCACATTCATTGTTAGATCAAAGAATACCAGTTAGTGAACACACACACACTTGTCATCAAACTAAGAGTAAGAATGCCAGCAGGTCAAGCGGCTCCAAATAACACACAAACTGGAATTAACATTTCACAACACACATCAGGTCACAGTCTAAACCTGAACACCATTGCATTAACTCACCATTTTTGGCTTTGACTACAAGTCCTGTTTATAATAAAATGTGCACATATTAACGCCAGATTTGTATCTTTCAGTTTTAAATGCCATGAATACGTCGTCTTTAGATCCTTAAACCTGTGATATTAATTTTTTTCGATTTACCTTCTCTACTTTCTTGTCCAGAATCTCTTTCATGAGCTTGCACAGGTTCTCAAACTTGGCCTTGTCTTCCTCCATCTTTTTCTTCTCCTCCTCATCCTCGGGCAGCTCCAGCCCCTCCTTGGTGACAGACACTAGTGTCTTGCCATCAAAGTCCTTCAGCTGCTGTACACAGTACTCATCGATGGGCTCGGTCATGTACAGCACCTCAAATCCCCTCTTGCAAACACGTTCCACAAATGCAGAGTGGGCAACTTGGTCTTTGCTCTCACCTGATTAAAAACAAGAGACCATGATTACCGCACAAAAAAAACACATATCTATTACATGTACTCCCAGTTGATTGGTAAAGATGTCTCACCAGTGATGTAGTAGATGGCTTTCTGGTTTTCCTTCATGCGGCTGACGTATTCTGTGAGAGAGGTCATCTCATCTCCAGACTGTGAGCTCTGATAACGCAGCAGTTCTGACAGTTTCTTGCGGTTCTGAGAGTCTTCGTGGATTCCCAGCTGGAGTGCAAGAAAAACATGTTTAGTGGCACGAAAGTAACAGGAACAGTCCACAGAAAGTAGATTCACTTAATTACCTTCAGATTCTTAGAGAAAGCATCATAGAACTTCTTGTAGTTCTCCTTGTCTTCAGCCAGCTCCACAAAGAGCTCCAGGCACTTCTTGACAATGTTCTTGCGAATGACCTTGAGAATCTTGCTCTGTTGAAGCATCTCTCTGGAGATGTTGAGGGGCAGATCTTCAGAGTCGACAACACCACGGATGAAGTCTGAAGATAACAAAAACAGATATTATTAATATTTTTATTAGATGACTAATACAAAAGTGAGTAAACACATTGGGCAAAACACTTACTGAGGTACTCTGGGATGAGCTCCTCACAGCTGTCCATGATGAAGACTCGTCTCACATACAGTTTAATGTTGTTCTTCTTTTTCTTGTTCTCAAAGAGGTCAAAGGGGGCACGACGAGGGATGAAGAGGAGAGCGCGGAACTCCAGCTGACCCTCCACAGAGAAATGCTGTGTGACAAGACAACAAAACAATAATGTTTCAGATTGACATGAAACCTTTACCAAATACCACTCAGAAAGGTAATCTGATACACACCTTGACCGCCAGATGGTCCTCCCAGTCGTTAGTCAGGCTCTTGTAGAACTCTCCGTATTCCTCATTAGAGATGTCATCTGGGTTTCTGGTCCAGATAGGTTTGGTCTTGTTCAGCTCCTCTTGGTCAATATACTTCTCCTTGATCTTCTTTTTCTTCTTCTTGTCCTTATCTTTGGAGTCCTCTTCGTCATCGGAGCCAACATCCTCGATCTTGGGCTTGTCTTCACCTTCCTCCTTTTCCTCTTTCTCTTCTTTCTCAGCCTTCTCCTCCTCTGCCTCGTCGTCACTGATCTCCTTGTCACGTTCTTTCTCGACCTGGGAGAAGCAACAATTTTCCCTATCAGCCAGAGCGAGACTTGCGTATTACAAACCAAAGTGAACAAGATTCTACTTACAAACAGAGTGATTGGGTATCCAATGAACTGAGAGTGTTTCTTGACCACTTCCTTCACTCTCTTCTCCTCAACGTACTCCGTCTGATCTTCTTTCAGGTGAAGAATGACTTTGGTTCCTCGTCCGATGGGCTCACCTACAGAATGTCAATCAGGTATTTACACCTTAGATAAATCCAACTTTAAAATCAGCCTTTATAAAATTTAAGTCGAAGGAACATACCACTGTCCACCTTGACTGTAAAGGAGCCGCCAGCAGATGACTCCCAGGCGTACTGCTCATCATCGTTGTGTTTGGTGATGACAGTGACCTTCTCAGCAACCAGGTAAGCAGAGTAGAAGCCCACTCCAAACTGCCCGATCATGGAGATGTCAGCCCCAGCCTACATAATAAAAAGTTGACCATTACGATTTTATCTCATCTGCGAAGTTAGAAACAACTGCATATGTGCACAGGTTCTCATGCAGTAAGCACGTTGCAGACATTTAAATTTCACAATCACCTGAAGAGCCTCCATGAAAGCCTTTGTCCCGGACTTAGCGATGGTACCCAGATTGTTAATGAGATCAGCTTTGGTCATTCCAATACCAGTGTCAATAAGAGTGAGGGTGCGTTCCTGAACGTTGGGAATGATTTCGATCTTCAGGTCCTTGCCACTGTCCAGTTTAGTGGGGTCAGTCAAACTCTCGTATCTGATTTTGTCAAGAGCCTGTGGGACGGTTAAAAAGATCCTTACACTAAGAGGTCACTTCTATGACTTAAGATGCAGCATGTCATTGTTTATGCAGTTAAGTGTCTTACATCAGAGGAGTTGGAGATGAGCTCTCTCAGGAAGATCTCTTTATTGGAGTAGAATGTGTTGATGATGAGAGACATCAGCTGAGCGATCTCAGCCTGGAAGGCGAAGGTCTCAGCCTCCTCTTCTTGGCGCATTTCTTCAGGCATCTGTAAAAAAACAAAGAGGGTTTAAGTTTCTTATTTAATTTGAAAAACATTGTCATTAGAATACAACATTAATATTAAACATTGTTTCATTGGTGATTCAAAGTTGGATGCAGAGAGGATCAACACATGTCAATGCAGTTGCACAAGTGACCCGGATGCGGAAGTACATAACGCAGGAGGACAATGAGCTCAACACGTGTTTAACGTCTTCTGATCGAAGATTTTCTAGAAGGAACAAAATATTTCCTTAAGTGACGATGACGATTTTTACGATTTTCCGAGTTTTTATTAATCCGCATTGAGCACGTGATCGGCTTAGTTTCGACTTCCGGTAGCGTGATCGAAAATATATTAAATAGTAAATATTTTCATATTATTGCAACAAATAGCAAATAATCCCAATGCATTTAAAGCTAACAATTATTAAATTTAAAATAAGCCAATCAGATGAGCGAATTCCGTTAACCGTTGCACCTGCCAATCAAACTGAATAACAGTCAATAGGCCGGGATTAACACGTACTGTTTTATACGTATAGCGAATAAATAAATACATTATATTTACATTATTGTACACACCAGAGAACATCTACGACACCACAATAGCGACACGATATCAAATAAAATAAATGACGATAAATCGACACTAAAATCACGATTTTTTTATCATCTTAAACATAAGCGTATAAAGATTCGTTTCTGAGAGATAATTATGACTTACGTTTGTTTGTTTGGTTGATATTTGTCGTTTTAAACGCCGCAGTAGCGCTGATCTCCCCCGACACAGTACTGAGGGAAGCTGAGGAGAGAGAGGAGCGCGCGCGGATCTTTTCTTTATACTCCGCCTCTGACTGTGCGGCTGTATCCCTCCGCGCTGACTCACACAGAAATTATTATTTATTCTAAAATGTTTTAAATATTTAAATCTGTGCGTTGTTAAGACACTGTGAATAAAAAGCGATAAAGAAATTATTACTTTTAATTATTAATTTCATTTGCAGAATTAAAATATAACTAACTAGTATGGGATTGGTGATGACTTTAATGGGGGAAAACACCAAAAAACACTTTATTTTATATTAATATTTGACGTTTGTGAGACTGTTTGCTGTCGTGTAAGGTTTATAGACATGGATTGATATGAGGACGACTAAACGGTTTAAAAGCCGGCATTAGAGGGACATATGCGCGCTAAATGTGTGTTTCAATATAAAGAGACTTTAAAACAGTTCAACTTGGTTAAAATAATGTTTATCAGATTATCAGTCGATCTAAAGCAGCTCTGGAGAAATGTCGCCAAGGAAACGCATAAAATGAAGCTTTATGGAGGGGTCTACATGTCGTAGCGGAGGAACATCAGTAGCGCAGAGCGGCGGTGCTTCGTCTTTTCCAGCACTTTCCATGAAAATTCCGCCTCCGATGACGTCACCTGTCAATCAACTGCAGACGGACGCACACACATTTATATTTATATCACCATTTAAATAAAAATAAGAAAAAATGAAACGTTGTTATGTGTTTTTATTATTTTACCTTTCATTCATAGCATAGACAAACGAAAATGATCGTGCTTGTGAAATATATTTGATTATATGTTGATATGAGTGAATGAAAGACACAAAACTGTTCACATTCTGCGATCAAACGTTTTAATCGGAAACGTTGCTGGTTAATATTTATTAAATATGAGAAGCATATACTGACAATAATAAAAATACTAAGACATATAATTATATTAATTGTATTAGTACTAAAGCTCTTTTATATATGTTATCTGTATAATTCTCACAGACAAACATTTATCAACATATATATTTATTACAGTGAATTTTACTATTTTAGTTTTTTATATCAGACTTTTGAACGATCGGAGGACTTTTAACTTGCTTGTTTTTTTCCCACAATTCCACTTCACCGGAAGCTGCAGGCTCGTTGCTTTTCGACGGTTCCGGTGAACTTTCCGTGTGAGAAGCGAGTTGATCAAGATTCGGTTTGCGTGAGTGATCAATATTATAATATTAGTTCCGTTTTCGGGTTTATATGTTTCTTATTTTATTTAAGGCTCTGAATTAATGTTCAAATGTGATGAGAGAGGTCGAAATAACGGCGCTGTTTTGTGCGTTAGCTCGCGGCTAGCATCTGCCCGGTCTGACTGAAATATTCCCGCTGATATTTTCTGTCACTTCGGTCTGTGTTTATATTTAACAACATTAATATCACACAAACTTAATCTAACCTTCGTGTTTATACTAGTGAAAGTGTTAACTAGCAGGTTTGTTTAGTTAACTGAGATATATGACACATGACTGCTATAGATGTGTGAAATCTGTCTGATTTAAGATGTTGTTTTCAGATTTAGGATATTAAGTTATAATGTCATGATTACACATTAAACTTCATTATATGTTAATCTTTAATAACTTCAGCTTGATGTCAAGGCCAAGTTATTGTGAGGTTTCATGAGTTATTCTTCTTCTTTAGGAGATAGTGCGAGAAATGTCAATGGGGTTACATGAATAGATAAATATATCATCAGTTATTCTTCTTTAGGGTTAAAACACAACAGGAGATAGTGCGAGAAATGTCAATGGGGTTAAATGAATAGATTAATCTATCATCAGTTATTCTTCCTCTTTAGGGTTAAAACACAACAGGAGATAGTGCGAGAAATGTCAATGGGTTAAATTAATAGATTAATCTATCATCAGTTATTCTTCCTTTTTAGGGTTAAAACACAACAGGAGATAGTTTGAGAAATGTCAATGGGGTTAAATGAAAAGATTAATATATCATCAGTTATTCTTCTTTAGGGTTAAAACACAACAGGAGATAGTGCGAGAAATGTCAATGGGTTAAATTAATAGATTAATCTATCATCAGTTATTCTTCCTTTTTAGGGTTAAAACACAACAGGAGATAGTGCGAGAAATGTCAATGGGTTAAATTAATAGATTAATCTATCATCAGTTATTCTTCCTTTTTAGGGTTAAAACACAACAGGAGATAGTTTGAGAAATGTCAATGGGGTTAAATGAAAAGATTAATCTATCATCAGTTATTCTTCTTCTTTAGGGTTAAAACACAACAGGAGATAGTTTGAGAAATGTCAATGGGTTAAATTAATAGATTAATCTATCATCAGTTATTCTTCCTTTTTAGGGTTAAAACACAACAGGAGATAGTGCGAGAAATGTCATTGGGGTTAAATGAATAGATTAATCTATCATCAGTTATTCTTCTTCTTTAGGGTTAAAACACAACAGGAGATAGTTTGAGAAATGTCAATGGGATTAAATGAATAGATTAATCTATCATTAGTTATTCTTCTTCTTTAGGGTTAAAACACAACAGGAGATAGTTTGAGAAATGTCAATTGGGTTAAATTAATAGATTAATTTATCATCAGTTATTCTTCCTCTTTAGGGTTAAAGTTCTTTAGGGTTAAAACACAACAGGAGATAGTTTGAGAAATGTCAATGGGGTTAAATTAATAGATTAATCTATCATCAGTTATTCTTCCTCTTTAGGAGATAGTGCGAGAAATGTCAATGGGGTTAAATGAATAGATAAATCTATCATCAGTTATTCTTCTTCTTTAGGGTTAAAACACAACAGGAGATAGTGCGAGAAATGTCAATGGGTTAAATTAATAGATTAATCTATCATTAGTTATTCTTCTTCTTTAGGGTTAAAACACAACAGGAGATAGTTTGAGAAATGTCAATGGGGTTAAATGAATAGATTAATCTATCATCAGTTATTCTTCTTCTTTAGGGATAAAACACAACAGGAGATAGTTTGAGAAATGTCAATGGGGTTAAATTAATAGATTAATCTATCATCAGTTATTCTTCTTCTTTAGGGATAAAACACAACAGGAGATAGTTTGAGAAATGTCAATGGGGTTAAATGAATAGATAAATCTATCATTAGTTATTCTTCTTCTTTAGGGTTAAAACACAACAGGAGATAGTTTGAGAAATGTCATTGGGGTTAAATGAATAGATAAATCTATCATCAGTTATTCTTCTTCTTTAGGGTTAAAACACAACAGGAGATAGTGCGAGAAATGTCAATTGGGGTTAAATGAATAGATAAATCTATCATCAGTTATTCTTCTTCTTTAGGTTTAAAACACAACAGGAGATAGTGCGAGAAATGTCATTGGGGTTGTGTGTGTTGTGTGGCCATGCATGTTTTGATTGACATGACTTGAGAAAATTGTTGTAGTCTTATTGTCGATTAAAGCAACCCTCAGCGAACATCTTGATTGAATCTCATGAAATAGATTTAGATCATAATTTTAACATCTCATATGTCTTTGCAGGTGGGTGTCGTGCCCAACATGTCTTTCCCACCTCATCTGAACCGGCCGCAGATTGGCATCCCGACGTTGCCTCCCGGAATCCCTCCTCCACAGTTTGCTGGATTTCCCCCATCAATGCCTCCCGGTAATACAGATGAACCACACGTTGTTTATAATATAGGCTCATTCATGGCTGTTTGCGTGAATCTTCAAACAACGACTGTATTACAAGTTTGGGTGAATTGATTTTAATACTAGCTGATGTTTTATCTACAGGGACTCCAATGATTCCTGTCCACATGGGTATCATGACTCAAGCCCCTGCGGTAATATTCTTTACATTTAAGAAACAGCGTAATGTGTGAATGGTGGATTAATCAAACTTTTAATACAATACTGCAAAACAAACTTGTATAATTGTATGGCCATCATGTGTGATTGATCGGTCAGGTTCTTGTGCCCACAACGATGTCTGTGGTGAGTAAAATGGCAGTTCCCAGAAAAGAACCTGCGACGGCAAAAGATGATGATAGCAGCGGCCCCACGACTACTGTATTTGTAGGGAACATCTCAGAGAAAGCATCGGATATGCTCATCAGACAACTGCTAGCTGTGAGTGTGACACGCATCACACCTGTACTGACCTTATGGTGTTTGGTCAGGGTTTAAAACAATAGCTAAACCAAACCGCTCCTCTCTGATGTGATTTGATGCTGACTTTGACCACTTACGTTTCAGAAATGTGGTTTGGTGTTGAGCTGGAAGCGGGTTCAGGGTGCCTCAGGGAAACTTCAAGGTAAAACTGCTAAACATCTCAGTTTCAATTGATCACATATCGTATTCGCTTAATCCCTATTTAACATTGTTAAAATAAATTTTGTTCTGACAAATTACTTTTTGCCTTTAGCGTTCGGTTTTTGTGAATATAAAGAGCCTGAGTCTACTCTACGAGCTCTACGACTGCTACATGAACTTCAGGTGGGAGAAAAGAAACTGCTTGTTAAAGTCGACGCCAAAACTAAAGCTCAGCTGGATGAATGGAAGGCAAAGAAGAAGGGTTCCAGTGAGAATGGAGTGAGTATAATGATGATGGTCATAAGACAGATGGGGGGTGTTAAACAGGCTGCTGCTGCTCTTGGTCCATTTAATACTTAAATAAAATGCCAATAAAGCCAAATCTAAATGTATTTACTTCAGAGAGATGTCCAGAAGTGCAGCTAAATTATTTACAGTTTCAATGATCCTTGAAACGGCAAATAATTTAACTTGAAATTTCATTCAACACAAGAATAAACTGAGCACCTTATCATATTTCTGTTAGAATGGGAAATCGGAGGAAGCTGGTGAGGATGAGGAAGAGATGCTGGACGAGGAAACCAAGAAGCGTGATCAGATTGTCAAAGGAGCCATCGATGGCTTGATCAAAGAATATTCAAATGAGCTTAACGCTTCATCACAAGACGACGAGGCGAGTCGCCGCAAGAAGAAACGAGACAAAAAAGAAGAGGTTTGACTTGAATTGGCTTCATCTGATTCTCTGTTGTTGATGTGTAACTTTATTCAGGGTGTTATATACAACAAATCAGTCTTTTTGTTGGTTTTAAAACATGAAGGAGCACTAAACAAACAATGTTACTTTAAAATTTGATAACAAGAAGAAAGTTCCTCACTGTTTGTATCTTTTTAGGATGACATCAACGCTATGGAAATGGAAGATGACAAAAGGGATTTGATTTCCAGGGAGATCAACAAATTCCGTGATACCCATAAGGTAACATCCGTGCTTTATTACTCCATATTACAGGTAGCCACACACACACTTTCACATTCACTGTAGCTTAGCTCTCCGACACAAACATGAATAGATGATTTAAATCTTACATTTATTTGAAAAAAAAAGTGTTTGTGTAACACTAAAAATAGATTGACCATTTTTAACATCATTAAATGATACAGAATGGGAATTTGTTAACTGGATTGTGTAGTGTAGCAAGGCCTCCATGTTAAAGGTGGAATATATAGTCATACATACAATGCATAGACATTCTGTAAAGTTCCCTCGAAGCTAATCTATTGATTAAACCCCACCATTATGATAGAGATCATATGGTGACTAAACCAAGATGAATCACACAGCTTTGGAAAAAGTTGCAAGGATAGGATGTAAGTATGAGCTTTCCATTTTTCTCTACTTGTATCGGGCGCCCCCTGCTAGAGGATTTGCACAGAGGCAACTGCTCCCGAGGATTAGTTTGGACTCATTGGGTTGATTTAAAAGACAAATCTGTAAATGATGAAGATTGTCTTTAGTTGAAGCGAAACTACGGGACTAAACTCTCCAAGACACGGCAGCCAGTGAACCTGTGCAGGTCTGCTCGTAAAAGTGATGTTGGTGATAAAGTTGATACTGCTGACATGAATAACGGCCCGCTGGGCTCTTGTGAAAGTAGGGGGCGCCCCTCCACAGCACGCGGACACTCTGAAGATTGTGCAGGTATGAATCAGTTTTGTAACAGTGATGGTATCTTCCATCTCTTCTTTCTGCTTGCAGATTTTCTTTTCTATTACCTTTTCCCTTCCATTGTTTTCTTTTTCTTTACATTAATAATAGATGGACCTGAGCCCAAACTACAGAATTTCGAAAAATTTTTTTAAATAAAGTTCCATATCTGTAAATCCAGTTATCCTCATGTTTTATTTTTTCTCTTCTTCTGTTTTATTTGCTACTGCTCACAGTAACGTAACACCCACAGTTGAGAGGATCAGGCTTGTAGGGAGTAATTCGCAAAAAAGAGTCTTTATAAAAATGTAATTTTCTTCTTAATGGATCTCAGGAGATCAGGGTGTTTGCGGGAGCTATTGCTCGACTGTCAGTGTTTATTAGATTGGGATGTGTGGTCTGTCATTGAGTCAAAAATAAAAGCTGTGGGTGTTAAGCAGTTCTCGATCAAAATCATTTTCACTAAAGTCAAAAATCCTCCAAGGTCCTGGGACGTCTGCAGTTGGGTAAGCAATTTCTACACATTTGTTGCCTTTTCTGTCCAAACCACAACAGCTGAAATGTACTTGTCAGACACATTGAATAATGTTTGGAAGTTGTTTGTGACATATTGAGCTTGCGTTTATAACATGTTTCAAGTGAGAGAATGGCTTTATGATGTTCCCTGTGAATCCTTTGACCTGCTTTTCCTCCCAGGCCTAACAAAAAAAGGCTTGTAGGGCAACTGCAGCGCTCAGAGTCGCTAGTCAACATCTGTAAGTGAAAAACAACAAGTTTCACAAGGATTCAAGCCTCTTTCTGTTGCTCATGTAATGAGGCGCATATTAAAAGCGCTTCTACGTTTCCTATTTAGTTGAAAAGTCCAATTTATTTTTTATAAAGTGGTTTCCAGAACTCCCTGTAAATGTACATCCACCATTATGATGGTGGGGTCTTTAAAAAAAATCAAAAACAAGATTTTAGTATGTTTTTAACTTTTCCCAGTAGATTTCAGGGTTTTGGGGCAGGGACTGTAAACCACTTCCTTTATAAAGTGCTGTTGTGCTGTTTGCTCATCTCATGTGTGAGCTGTTATTGATCCAGAAACCCTCCCTTTTTTTCCAACAGAAACTGGAGGAGGAGAAGGGAAAGAGAGAGAAGGAGAGGCAGGAGCTGGAACGTGAGCGACGGGAGCGAGACAAGGAGCGCGAAAGGGAGCGTGAGAGACGGGACAGAGAGAGGGAGAAGGACCGTGAGAGGGAACGGGAGAGAGAGAGAGAACGAGAGAGGGAAAGGGAGAGAGACCGAGACCGTGAGCGCACCAAAGAGCAGCGCGAAAGAGAGAGAGAAAGAGATTGGGAGAGAGACAGAAGCCGTGATCACAGCGAAGATCGAAGCCGATCTAGGTAAACAAATACCACATGTAGTGTGACAAATGTGTTCATTGAAATTCAAAGTGTGTAAATATTACATGTTGTTTGTTTTCAGAGAACAAAGTCGTGACAGAGATAGAGATAAGGAGAAGAAACGTGATCGTGAGGAGGATGAGGAGGAGGCGTATGAACGGCGCAAACTTGAGAGAAAGCTACGAGAGAAGGAGGCAGCCTATCAGGAGGTATGCGTCATATGTAACCTCAACGTCTCTTACTCTCGCATTATTTTGTACATTCATATTGCATATTGCATCATCAAACAGCGTCTGAAGAACTGGGAACTAAGGGAGAGGAAAAAGGCCAGAGACTATGCCAAGGAAACTGAGAGAGAGGATGAGCGACGACGTGAAATGGTAAATTTTATGGGTTTTGATATGTGTATTTTTTATAAATTAATTTGGCTTTCATTTGACTTATAGTGTCTATGTATTGTCAGATCAAATTCTTGTGACTGTTTTAAATAAGACACTAAATGTATGTTTCTGATTGTCAGGCTAAGGAAGGTAAACGACTCAAGGAGTTTCTGGAGGACTATGATGATGACCGAGATGATCCAAAATACTACAAGTGAGTTGCAACGGTCCAGTTCATTGAAAATTTTCAGTATGTGACACTATGAAATGAAAGCCAGCTGTTCAGGGAACAGACATTCAACAAGAATATAAAATTAAACTTATCACAGGCAAAACTGGATCTCAGCTGTGGGGTTTCTCAAAACTTTGAGATGTTTAAATTCAATTTAAGTATCTGGTAACTGCTACATCCAATGTCACTGTTGAATTTCAGCAAAAAATTCATAATATTGTTTGGAATTTGTGAACACAATGTTTATCTGTTCTGCAGAGGCAGCGCTCTTCAGAAGCGTCTGAGAGACAGAGAAAAAGAGATTGAGCTCGATGAACGTGACCGGAAGCGAGAGAAGGAGGAGTTGGAGGAGATCAGACAGAGACTGCTGGCGGAAGGACACCCGGATCCAGATGCGGAGTTACGCAGAGTGAGTGTACAGCTCTCCTCATCCGTCTCCTGTAAATCTTGTCTGTAAATCTGTTTTAAAAAACATCCACTAATTCATGCATTTGATTGTCAGATGGAGGAAGAAGCGGAACGTTTGCGGCAGCCACCCGTAAAACCTGAGCCAGAGGAGGAAAGAGACCACAAACCCTCTCGAGACGAGCGGGACCGAGGGAGAGACAGAGACAGAGACAGAGACCGTCGCAAGGCAATTCCAGAGACTCACACTCACGTCCCGTCTGAGGATGATGATGTCGAGGAGGGGGAGGAGATAGAGGACGAGGAGGAGCCCAAGCCCTGTCTCAAGCCAACCATGCGACCCATCACGGCTGCCCCTTCGGTGTCTTCGGCCAGTGGTAACGGCACACCCAACACGCCCAGGGAAGAGTCACCCTGTGGCATCATCATTCCTCATGAGAACTCTCCACCAGATATCCTGCCACAGGAGGAGAACCGACCCAAGATTGGCCTGAGCCTCAAATTAGGTGAGGTTTTGGATGAGGAAGTTCTCACTTGAACCAAGTAATGGTTATCACTAATATTGTTTTGTCTTTTCATCAAGGTGCCACTGGTAGCCCTGGACAGCCCAGTGTCGCCAAACGAAAGAAGCTGCCGGTCGAAAGTGTTTTTAACCGCTTTGATGATGACGAGGTAGATGAGGCACCTCGAAAGAGGAAGCTTGTGCCTTTAGACTATGAAGATGAAGACAAAGGAGTAGACGGCATAGGAGCAGGCGGTGGCAAAGGAGTGAACACAGAAGAGAAACGCAAACACATTAAGAGTCTCATCGAGAAGATTCCCACTGCTAAACCTGAGCTCTTCAGCTACCCGCTGGACTGGTCTGTCGTTGACACGGTGAGATTGGTGAATGGGATTGATGTCTCCTGCTTGTACATCAGTGCATGAGAGATAACTGTTTCCATTGTGCACAGGCTCTGATGGAAAAGCGCATTCGACCGTGGATCAATAAGAAGATTGTTGAATATATTGGTGAAGAAGAAGCCACATTGGTTGACTTTGTATGCTCAAAGGTAAATGGTTCATTTCTGTACTGTCAGGGCTTATTTGGTGATTATTGTTTTCTGATTCCTTTCTTTCTCTTCACAGGTCATGGCTCACAGTACTCCGCAAGGCATTTTAGATGATGTTGCCATGGTAGGTTGAGTCTTTTTGTATTCTTTTGAAATCTGTTCAAATTTTTCCAGTATCTCAGTGTTGAAATGTTTTCCTGCAGGTGCTGGATGAAGAAGCTGAGGTGTTCATAGTTAAAATGTGGAGGTTATTGATTTATGAAACTGAGGCCAAGAAGATTGGACTTGGGAAATGAACAAGCACTCGTCGCAGATGAACTTGATTTTCACACCCTGTTTGGGCTCATCTAGGTTCAAAAACAATCTGGGGAAACTCGTCCATTTCCACTTCTTTGGAGTTAATAAGTCCTGAGCAGTTTTAATTTGTCACGTCCCGGACTCATCTTCATGAGACTGCTGCGGTTTATCTACTTCTGTTTTTACCACCGAGAGGAAGACTTTTCATTTCTCAGGGCATTCCTGTAGAATTAATCACGGTAGCCTCACCTTGCCTGGTTAGAGTAGCAGATGTCTCTGTGAGCGCAACGACCCGTTGTTCTTGTAACACTGTTGATAACCTGGGTTGTCATCTGGGTTGTAGTTTTACTGATCTATGTTCGTTTGGTAGCTCCAACTGTACCAAAGAGTTTTTCCCCAGTTGTTTTGCTTAAAACAGAAGTTGAATGGACCCAGACGCTGTGGAGAAGGTCTCTGGATAAACATGAAAAAAGATTGTCTTTGTTTTTTACTTATCAGTGGATGTGTTTTCAATAAAAGTGATTTCCTTCTTTTTTTTAGTAAAATCAAATTTTCCTTGTTTGTATTTCTTTTTGACTTCCAAAATGATATGAAAAGTAAAACTATTTAGCTTTACTTTTAATTGTTGCTTTAGAGAAGTGTGGTTAAACAATGTAGATGATGTAGAGGTTTATGGTGGAAAAAATACTTTTTACTGTAAGTCACTTTTGATAAAAGCGTCTGCCAAATGAATAAATGTAAATGTTAACGTGCTTTTACTAGTTATGTTGCGTAGAATCTGTATTTATAAAATTAATTTACATTCAAATGCAAGAAAGTGAATAGTATATGTAAAAGGTTAATTACATTATTAAAAATGTCTCAGAATTTCTATATTTTTAAGTGCCTTAAGTAAAACTTAAGTGAAAACATGGAAAAATATTTTTCAGAAGATCTCTTCAGAAGTTTGCACAAAAACATTAATTCCATTACATCTGAAGTTATACGTTTACATTTATTCATTTGGCAGAACATTGTATCCAAAGAGACTTACAGTATTATGCAGTAGTCAATCATCACTGTAGAGTAAACGGGTAAATACTCAAGGACATGGCCATGGGATTCCAAGTCCAACCATCAGAACACAGCTGACCTGACTGAGTTACAAGCTTTTTACATTCAAATGCAGTAAAATAATGAATAGCATAAACAAGTGCAAATTTAAGTTTATATGAACTATTTTAGAAGGACGGTTTATCGGGATAGATTAGAAGGAAAGATTTGTCAACGCTTTTGAAAGAATAAAACGGCCTGGATACAAATATAAAGTTAACACAGAGATGCAAACATTGACCTTTTAAGTCAAATGTGTTTAATAAATCTTTAAACATCAAAATCTTTTGAGAATTTAAATTTATAAAGTAATGTGAAATTATTAATTTGCAAAAGCTTGTTTATTAGATGGCCAAAGATAAAAACAACACTGTAGTTTGACTTTTTTGTTGAGGACAGTTCCCAATAATCTAAAAAAGATTTCAAGCACATTTCTTGTTCAATCACTTATGCATCGGATCTTAACCGAAGCCACCATTAAAATTAATTTACCAAACATTCAAATTGCAGAAAGCTAAGTTTTTAAGATATAATATCCAACAGTCTATATGGTTTTAATCATTTTTTTGGTATCACTTTTAGATCAAATATATGTGTTATGTGCTGATAAAGTTGTTCAGGCTTGGACCAAAGAACACAAAGTTTAGTTATTTGTAGAAATATTGTGGCTCCTATTTCTTAATCGGATGTTGTGTCCTCAGTTTGAAGTGAAAAAAAGAATTTAAGTTACATGAAGTTCTTTAACATATCAAGAAAACAACAGATCATGGATTTCTTTAGACACTTTTATCCGTGGGATTTTAGTTTATAATGTACCACTTTTTTGACTTTGTAAAATAACTGAATCCTAAGAATGATTGATATTCAGAAATTATTAACAAAATAATTACGAAAAGTATTTTAGATTTATTGTAGTTCTGTTTTTCAAAAAAAAAAAAGGGAAGGTCAAGGCACACACTGCAGTGAAGTGAAGGAATTTGTGCTCTGCATTTAACCCATCCAGTAAGTGAACACACACACACTGTGAACACACACCTGGAGCAGTGGGCGGCCATACCGCGGCGCCCGGGGAGCAGTGGGGTCTCTCAGTCGTGGTATTCCTGCTGGTTCTGAGTCTCGAACCAGTAACCTTCAGATCACGAGTCCAAGACTCGAACCACCAGACCACGACTGCCCCAGTCGTGGCCTTTTCAACAAAAGATTGACACTCAACAATGAAAGAAAATCAACGAAGAAAGCAATATTTGATAATTCAGATGTTTACTGACAGAGTTTGAAGAGAGAAACTCAAGTTTGACATTTACAGATATTGCAAGTTTCTGAAATGTTAGGTAAGAAAAGGCCACCAGTCCAAAAAATAACCAGCTCCAGCTGAAACTCTTTTGGTTTTTAAATTTTCAAACTAAATAAACTCAGTGATACAACACAACAGTGTCAATTCGAGTTCATATAGATCCGGTTCTGGAATGTCTAATCATCAGCTTTTGCCTCCATCTCCTCAGCATCATCATCTCCATCCACCTCAGCGTTCTCTCGTTCTAAACGCTCCAACTGTCTCTGAAGTTCTGTCTCATCTGTGTCCGTGACCACTTTGGGCTGAAAAAAAATAAAGTCATCAATCAATGAGACCTCATAAAAAACCCGGTTGATCCACCACGATAAAAATAAAAAGATAAGGGGAAGATATAGTGTCAAATGATTCTTATGACCTTATAATACTTTTGATCTGAATGTGTGTCCATGTGTCCAATATACATGTGGATACCCTAGTTCTATCATTAGAAAACTACCATTTAATAAAAAAATTGAATGTTTTTAAGAGCCCTGAATAAATATGAACTGTATGTAAAATATGCACCAAAAAAGTTATTCTTCAAGGTAATTTGCAAACACTTAAGAAATTGTCACTTTGTTGTTTCCAGTCATCTCTGTGCTCAACAGATATTCTCACCTCCATCTGAACATTGAAGACTCCTCTTTTCTCCTCGATTCTATCTTTGATGGCACTCATGGCCTGGTTGAGTACTGAAAGTCCTTCTGTACGCTCCAGTGTGGTCGTGGTCATGACGTACCGTGGTGGTGCGATTAAGTTGATCTGTAAGACACGTTTATGGCTTCTCATGACAAGTCATCACTAGAGAGACTGAAAGAATATTTTTTTATGTTTTTAATATGAAAACAGCAGAGCATTACTTTGATTGGCATGGCCTCCGTGGAGCAGCCAAGCCCCGCCTTCAGAGCTTCTTTGACAGCATCGATTCCTTCATATCCGTAACACGCCACCTCAATGTCTGATGATGTGTCAGAAATGAAAAAATGTATTTTCAGTTTCTCCTCGTTAAATAAAAAAAGTTTTAAAAAACTTCTCCTTTGAACTTCTTTCAATAAACTGCACGTTAAAAATCAGAATACCAGCTCTTATTTTGACGGCCTGTGGTGTGAGTCGTCTGTTGATGTTATCAATGAGCACATTTCTTTCTTCTTCTGTCAAATCCAACCCATCCAGGATAGAGGGATCACTGCACCACAAACACACATGCATTATATTCCAATCCAGAGACTTTCTCACCTTTCTGTGTGACACGTCACTTACGACACGGCCTGTTTAAAGGCGTCATAGGCTCCGTAGCCGGGTTTCTTATACTTCTCATCAAAGACCCATGCGGTGCGCTGAAACAAACTCTCCAGCTGCTCATCTTTACTGTACTCCAACACTTCAGCAACATGACGCAAAATACTGTAAACCTGCACACAACATCTTCATGAAACACGACTGAAGTTCAACACACAGATAAACTCAAACACTTACAGTTTTCGATTTGGTGAATTTATCCTCACACTTGATGGCTTCCTCTGGAGAGACTCTGCGTTTGGATAAATCAATGTATCCTGATAAAAAATAAGACTTTTTAAAATAAGAATTTTTAATGCGTGTTCATGACATCTTCTGTAGCTCAGTAGTTAGAGCATGTTGCTTACAACACCAGAGACTTAGGTATGATCCCAGGGATTGCACATAATGCAATGTCAGTCATTTTGAATGAAAGCTTCTACCAAATGCATAAATGTAATGTTATATTTATGGATCAGTATTGTTTTTGCTGTCGGACTCTCACCCTTCTCCTTGTCCACTCTGATGACCACCACACATTCATTGCGTCCGATTCGGATGAGTTTGTTGATGGATCGGATACGTCTGCGGGAAAGCTCGCTGAGCAGGATCATGCCCTCAATGTTGTTGTACTCCAGGAGACTGACGTATGCGCCCATCTCAGCGATGGAGCGAACATTTACCATCACCACATCCTCCACCTCCGGGAAACGATGCTGGTAGAACCGACAGCTGAGGCCCGGCATGTCTGCACAAACAACACAATCTCAGTGTCATGGAATTTAATATAGTAAATCCAGCACTGACACACATCACTATGTTAAATCCAGCACAGACACACATCACTATAGTAAATCCAGCACTGACACGCATCACTATAGTAAATCCAGCACTGACACACATCACTATAGTAAATCCAGCACTGACACACATCACTATAGTAAATCCAGCACAGACACACATCACTATAGTAAATCCAGCACTGACACACATCACTATAGTAAATCCAGCACTGACAGACATCACTATAGTAAATCCAGCACTGACACACATCACTATAGTAAATCCAGCACTGACACACATCACTATAGTAAATCCAGCACAGACACACATCACTATAGTAAATCCAGCACTGACACACATCACTATAGTAAATCCAGCACTGACAGACATCACTATAGTAAATCCAGCACTGACACACATCACTATAGTAAATCCAGCACTGACACACATCACTATAGTAAATCCAGCACTGACACACATCACTATAGTAAATCCAGCACAGACACACATCACTATAGTAAATCCAGCACTGACACACATCACTATAGTAAATCCAGCACTGACACACATCACTATAGTAAATCCAGCACTGACACACATCACTATAGTAAATCCAGCACTGACACACATCACTATAGTAAATCCAGCACTGACACACATCACTATAGTAAATCCAGCACTGACACACATCACTATAGTAAATCCAGCACTGACACACATCACTATAGTAAATCCAGCACAGACACACATCACTATAGTAAATCCAGCACTGACACACATCACTATAGTAAATCCAGCACTGACAGACATCACTATAGTAAATCCAGCACTGACACACATCACTATAGTAAATCCAGCACTGACACACATCACTATAGTAAATCCAGCACTGACACACATCACTATAGTAAATCCAGCACTGACACACATCACTATAGTAAATCCAGCACAGACACACATCACTATAGTAAATCCAGCACTGACACACATCACTATAGTAAATCCAGCACTGACACACATCACTATAGTAAATCCAGCACTGACACACATCACTATAGTAAATCCAGCACTGACACACATCACTATAGTAAATCCAGCACTGACACACATCACTATAGTAAATCCAGCACTGACACACATCACTATAGTAAATCCAGCACAGACACACATCACTATAGTAAATCCAGCACTGACACACATCACTATAGTAAATCCAGCACTGACACACATCACTATAGTAAATCCAGCACTGACACACATCACTATAGTAAATCCAGCACTGACACGCATCACTATAGTAAATCCAGCACTGACACGCATCACTATAGTAAATCCAGCACAGACACGCATCACTATAGTAAATCCAGCACTGACACACATCACTATAGTAAATCCAGCACTGACACACATCACTATAGTAAATCCAGCACTGACACACATCACTATAGTAAATCCAGCACTGACACACATCACTATAGTAAATCCAGCACTGACACACATCACTATAGTAAATCCAGCACTGACACACATCACTATAGTAAATCCAGCACTGACACACATCACTATAGTAAATCCAGCACAGACACACATCACTATAGTAAATCCAGCACTGACACACATCACTATAGTAAATCCAGCACTGACACACATCTCTATAGTAAATCCAGCACTGACACACATCACTATAGTAAATCCAGCACAGACACACATCACTATAGTAAATCCAGCACTGACACACATCACTATAGTAAATCCAGCACTGACACACATCACTATAGTAAATCCAGCACTGACACACATCACTATAGTAAATCCAGCACAGACACACATCACTATAGTAAATCCAGCACTGACACACATCACTATAGTAAATCCAGCACTGACACACATCACTATAGTAAATCCAGCACAGACACACATCACTATAGTAAATCCAGCACTGACACACATCACTATAGTAAATCCAGCACTGACACACATCACTATAGTAAATCCAGCATACACACATCACTATAGTAAATCCAGCACAGACACACATCACTATAGTAAATCCAGCACAGACACACATCACTATTGTAAATCCAGCACTGACACACATCACTATAGTAAATCCAGCACTGACACACATCACTAAAGTAAATCCAGCACTGACACACATCACTATAGTAAATCCAGCACTGACACACATCACTATAGTAAATCCAGCACTGACACACATCACTATAGTAAATCCAGCACTGACAGACATCACTATAGTAAATCCAGCACTAACACACATCACTATAGTAAATCCAGCACTGACACACATCACTATAGTAAATCCAGCACTGACACACATCACTATAGTAAATCCAGCACTGACACACATCACTATAGTAAATCCAGCACTGACACACATCACTATAGTAAATCCAGCACTGACACACATCACTATAGTAAATCCAGCACTGACACACATCACTATAGTAAATCCAGCATACACACATCACTATAGTAAATCCAGCACTGAAGCACATCACTATAGTAAATCCAGCATACACACATCACTATAGTAAATCCAGCACAGACACACATCACTATAGTAAATCCAGCACAGACACACATCACTATAGTAAATCCAGCACTGACACACATCACTATAGTAAATCCAGCACTGACACACATCACTATAGTAAATCCAGCACTGACACACATCACTATAGTAAATCCAGCACTGACACACATCACTATAGTAAATCCAGCACTGACAGACATCACTATAGTAAATCCAGCACTAACAGACATCACTATAGTAAATCCAGCACTGACAGACATCACTATAGTAAATCCAGCACTGACACACATCACTATAGTAAATCCAGCACTGACACACATCACTATAGTAAATCCAGCACTGACACACATCACTATAGTAAATCCAGCACTGACACACATCACTATAGTAAATCCAGCACTGACACACATCACTATAGTAAATCCAGCACTGACACACATCACTATAGTAAATCCAGCACTGACACACATCACTATAGTAAATCCAGCACTGACACACATCACTATAGTAAATCCAGCACTGACACACATCACTATAGTAAATCCAGCACTGACACACATCACTATAGTAAATCCAGCACTGACACACATCACTATAGTAAATCCAGCACTGACACACATCACTATAGTAAATCCAGCACAGACACACATCACTATAGTAAATCCAGCACTGACACACATCACTATAGTAAATCCAGCACTGACACACATCTCTATAGTAAATCCAGCACTGACACACATCACTATAGTAAATCCAGCACAGACACACATCACTATAGTAAATCCAGCACTGACACACATCACTATAGTAAATCCAGCACTGACACACATCACTATAGTAAATCCAGCACTGACACACATCACTATAGTAAATCCAGCACAGACACACATCACTATAGTAAATCCAGCACTGACACACATCACTATAGTAAATCCAGCACTGACACACATCACTATAGTAAATCCAGCACAGACACACATCACTATAGTAAATCCAGCACTGACACACATCACTATAGTAAATCCAGCACTGACACACATCACTATAGTAAATCCAGCATACACACATCACTATAGTAAATCCAGCACAGACACACATCACTATAGTAAATCCAGCACAGACACACATCACTATTGTAAATCCAGCACTGACACACATCACTATAGTAAATCCAGCACTGACACACATCACTATAGTAAATCCAGCACTGACACACATCACTATAGTAAATCCAGCACTGACACACATCACTATAGTAAATCCAGCACTGACACACATCACTATAGTAAATCCAGCACTGACAGACATCACTATAGTAAATCCAGCACTGACACACATCACTATAGTAAATCCAGCACTGACACACATCACTATAGTAAATCCAGCACTGACACACATCACTATAGTAAATCCAGCATACACACATCACTATAGTAAATCCAGCACAGACACACATCACTATAGTAAATCCAGCACAGACACACATCACTATTGTAAATCCAGCACTGACACACATCACTATAGTAAATCCAGCACTGACACACATCACTATAGTAAATCCAGCACTGACACACATCACTATAGTAAATCCAGCACTGACACACATCACTATAGTAAATCCAGCACAGACACACATCACTATAGTAAATCCAGCACTGACACACATCACTATAGTAAATCCAGCACAGACACACATCACTATAGTAAATCCAGCACAGACACACATCACTATAGTAAATCCAGCACTGACACACATCACTATAGTAAATCCAGCACAGACACACATCACTATAGTAAATCCAGCACAGACACACATCACTATAGTAAATCCAGCACAGACACACATCACTATAGTAAATCCAGCACTGACACACATCACTATAGTAAATCCAGCACTGACACACATCACTATAGTAAATCCAGCACAGACACACATCACTATAGTAAATCCAGCACAGACACACATCACTATAGTAAATCCAGCACAGACACACATCACTATAGTAAATCCAGCACTGACACACATCACTATAGTAAATCCAGCACTGACACACATCACTATAGTAAATCCAGCACAGACACACATCACTATAGTAAATCCAGCACTGACACACATCACTTTAGTAAATCCAGCACTGACACACATCACTATAGTAAATCCAGCACAGACACACATCACTATAGTAAATCCAGCACTGACACACATCACTATAGTAAATCCAGCACTGACACACATCACTATAGTAAATCCAGCACAGACACACATCACTATAGTAAATCCAGCACAGACACACATCACTATAGTAAATCCAGCACTGACACACATCACTATAGTAAATCCAGCACTGACACACATCACTATAGTAAATCCAGCACTGACACACATCACTATAGTAAATCCAGCACTAACAAACATCACTATAGTAAATCCAGCACAGACACACATCACTATAGTAAATCCAGCACTGACACACATCACTATAGTAAATCCAGCACTGACACACATCACTATAGTAAATCCAGCACTGACACACATCACTATAGTAAATCCAGCACAGACACACATCACTATAGTAAATCCAGCACAGACACACATCACTATAGTAAATCCAGCACAGACACACATCACTATAGTAAATCCAGCACTGACACACATCACTATAGTAAATCCAGCACTGACACACATCACTATAGTAAATCCAGCACTGACACACATCACTATAGTAAATCCAGCACTGACACACATCACTATAGTAAATCCAGCACTGACAGACATCACTATAGTAAATCCAGCACTGACACACATCACTATAGTAAATCCAGCACTGACACACATCACTATAGTAAATCCAGCACAGACACACATCACTATAGTAAATCCAGCACTGACACACATCACTATAGTAAATCCAGCACTGACACACATCACTATAGTAAATCCAGCACTGACACACATCACTATAGTAAATCCAGCACTGACAGACATCACTATAGTAAATCCAGCACTGACACACATCACTATAGTAAATCCAGCACTGACACACATCACTATAGTAAATCCAGCACAGACACACATCACTATAGTAAATCCAGCACTGACACACATCACTATAGTAAATCCAGCACTGACACACATCACTATAGTAAATCCAGCACTGACACACATCACTATAGTAAATCCAGCACTGACAGACATCACTATAGTAAATCCAGCACTGACACACATCACTATAGTAAATCCAGCACTGACACACATCACTATAGTAAATCCAGCACAGACACACATCACTATAGTAAATCCAGCACAGACACACATCACTATAGTAAATCCAGCACTGACACACATCACTATAGTAAATCCAGCACTAACACACATCACTATAGTAAATCCAGCACTGACACACATCACTATAGTAAATCCAGCACTGACAGACATCACTATAGTAAATCCAGCACTGACAGACATCACTATAGTAAATCCAGCACTGACACACATCACTATAGTAAATCCAGCACTGACACACATCACTATAGTAAATCCAGCACTGACAGACATCACTATAGTAAATCCAGCACTGACACACATCACTATAGTAAATCCAGCACTGACACACATCACTATAGTAAATCCAGCACTGACACACATCACTATAGTAAATCCAGCACTGACACACATCACTATAGTAAATCCAGCACTAACAAACATCACTATAGTAAATCCAGCACTGACACACATCACTATAGTAAATCCAGCACTGACACACATCACTATAGTAAATCCAGCACTGACACACATCACTATAGTAAATCCAGCACTGACAGACATCACTATAGTAAATCCAGCACTGACACACATCACTATAGTAAATCCAGCACTGACACACATCACTATAGTAAATCCAGCACTGACACACATCACTATAGTAAATCTATCACTGACACACATCACTATAGTAAATCCAGCACTGACACACATCACTATAGTAAATCCAGCACTGACACACATCACTATAGTAAATCCAGCACTGACACACATCACTATAGTAAATCCAGCACTGACACGCATCACTATAGTAAATCCAGCACTGACACACATCACTATAGTAAATCCAGCACTGACACACATCACTATAGTAAATCCAGCACTGACACACATCACTATAGTAAATCCAGCACTGACACACATCACTATAGTAAATCCAGCACTGACACACATCACTATAGTAAATCCAGCACTGACACACATCACTATAGTAAATCTATCACTGACACACATCACTATAGTAAATCCAGCACTGACACACATCACTATAGTAAATCCAGCACTGACACACATCACTATAGTAAATCCAGCACTGACACACATCACTATAGTAAATCCAGCACTGACACACATCACTATAGTAAATCCAGCACTGACACACATCACTATAGTAAATCCAGCACTGACACACATCACTATAGTAAATCCAGCACTGACACACATCACTATAGTAAATCTATCACTGACACACATCACTATAGTAAATCCAGCACTGACACACATCACTATAGTAAATCCAGCACTGACACACATCACTATAGTAAATCCAGCACTGACACACATCACTATAGTAAATCCAGCACTGACACACATCACTATAGTAAATCCAGCACTGACACACATCACTATAGTAAATCCAGCACTGACACACATCACTATAGTAAATCCAGCACTGACACACATCACTATAGTAAATCCAGCACTGACACACATCACTATAGTAAATCCAGCACTGACACACATCACTATAGTAAATCCAGCACTGACACACATCACTATAGTAAATCCAGCACAGACACACATCACTATAGTAAATCCAGCACAGACACACATCACTATAGTAAATCCAGCACAGACACACATCACTATAGTAAATCCAGCACAGACACACATCACTATAGTAAATCCAGCACAGACACACATCACTATAGTAAATCCAGCACTGACACACATCACTATAGTAAATCCAGCACAGACACACATCACTATAGTAAATCCAGCACAGACACACATCACTATAGTAAATCCAGCACAGACACACATCACTATAGTAAATCCAGCACAGACACACATCACTATAGTAAATCCAGCACTGACACACATCACTATAGTAAATCCAGCACTGACACACATCACTATAGTAAATCCAGCACTGACACACATCACTATAGTAAATCCAGCACAGACACACATCACTATAGTAAATCCAGCACAGACACACATCACTATAGTAAATCCAGCACT
>CM065658.1:23398002-23410502 GCA_033220385.1 Triplophysa yarkandensis
TTACTATGTCCTTTAGTATTTATACTCTATTACTATGTCCTTTAGTATTTGTACTCTATTACTATGTCCTTTAGTATTTGTACTCTATTACTTTGTCCTTTAGTATTTATACTCTATTACTCTGTCCTTTAGTATTTATACTCTATTACTTTATCCTTTAGTATTTATACTCTATTACTCTGTCCTTTAGTATTTATACTCTATTACTCTGTCCTTTAGTATTTATACTCTATTACTCTGTCCTTTAGTATTTATACTCTATTACTCTGTCCTTTAGTATTTGTACTCTATTACTTTGTCCTTTAGTATTTGTACTCTATTACTCTGTCCTTTAGTATTTGTACTCTATTACTTTGTCCTTTAGTATTTATACTCTATTACTCTGTCCTTTAGTATTTGTACTCTATTACTTTGTTCTTTAGTATTTGTACTCTATTACTTTGTCCTTTAGTATTTATACTCTATTACTTTGTCCTTTAGTATTTATACTCTATTACTCTGTCCTTTAGTATTTGTACTCTATTACTTTGTCCTTTAGTATTTATACTCCATTACTCTGTCCTTTAGTATTTATACTCTATTACTCTGTCCTTTAGTATTTACACTCTATTACTCTGTCCTTTAGTATTTATACTCTATTACTTTGTACTTTAGTATTTATACTCTATTACTTTGTACTTTAGTATTTATACTCTATTACTCATTTATTCTCCATTACTCTGTCCTTTAGTATTTATACTCCATTACTCTGTCCTTTAGTATTTATACTCCATTACTCTGTCCTTTAGTATTTATACTCTATTACTTTGTCCTTTAGTATTTATACTCCATTACTCTGTCCTTTAGTATTTATACTCCATTACTCTGTCCTTTAGTATTTATACTCTATTACTTTGTCCTTTAGTATTTATACTCCATTACTCTGTCCTTTAGTATTTATACTCCATTACTCTGTCCTTTAGTATTTATACTCCATTACTCTGTCCTTTAGTATTTATACTCCATTACTCTGTCCTTTAGTATTTATACTCCATTACTCTGTCCTTTAGTATTTATACTCTATTACTCTGTCCTTTAGTATTTATACTTTATTACTTTGTCCTTTAGTATTTATACTCCATTACTCTGTCCTTTAGTATTTATACTCCATTACTCTGTCCTTTAGTATTTATACTCCATTACTCTGTCCTTTAGTATTTATACTCTATTACTTTGTCCTTTAGTATTTATACTCCATTACTCTGTCCTTTGGTATTTATACTCTATTACTCTGTCCTTTAGTATTTATACTCTATTACTCTGTCCTTTAGTATTTATACTCTATTACTCTGTCCTTTAGTATTTATACTCTATTACTCTGTCCTTTAGTATTTATACTCTATTACTCTGTCCTTTAGTATTTATACTCTATTACTCTGTCCTTTAGTATTTATACTCTATTACTCTGTCCTTTGGTATTTATACTCTATTACTTTGTCCTTTAGTATTTATACTCTATTACTCTGTCCTTTAGTATTTATACTCTATTACTCTGTCCTTTAGTATTTATACTCTATTACTTTGTCCTTTAGTATTTATACTCTATTACTTTGTACTTTAGTATTTATACTCTATTACTCATTTATTCTCCATTACTCTGTCCTTTAGTATTTATACTCCATTACTCTGTCCTTTAGTATTGATACTTTATTACTCTGTCCTTTAGTATTTATACTCTATTACTCTGTCCTTTAGTATTTATACTTTATTACTCTGTCCTTTAGTATTTATACTCTATTACTCTGTCCTTTAGTATTTATACTTTAATTACTCTGTCCTTTAGTATTTATACTTTATTACTCATTTATACTTTATTACTCTGTCCTTTAGTGTTTATACTTTATTACTCATTTATACTCTATTACTCTGTCCTTTAGTATTTATACTTTGTTACTCTGTCCTTTAGTATTTATACTTTATTACTCCTTTATACTTTATTACTCTGTCCTTTAGTGTTTATACTTTATTACTCATTTATACTTTATTACTCTGTCCTTTGGTGTTTATACTTTATTTCTCATTTATACTTTATTACTCTGTCCTTTAGCATTTATACTTTATTACTCTGTCCTTTAGTGTTTATACTTTATCACTCATTTATACTTTATTACTCATTTATACTTTATTACTCTGTCCTTTGGTGTTTATACTTTATTTCTCATTTATACTTTATTACTCTGTCCTTTAGCATTTATACTTTATTACTCTGTCCTTTAGTGTTTATACTTTATCACTCATTTATACTTTATTACTCTGTCCTTTGGTTTTTATACTTTATTTCTCATTTATACTTTATTACTTTGTCCTTTAGCATTTATACTTTATTACTCTGTCCTTTAGTGTTTGTACTTTATTGCTCATTTCTTCTTTATAATCTCACTCTGTTATAAAGCAGAAGTGATGACATTCAGTCATGTGAGAGACAGTGTGCTGCACACCACTCACATTTACTTTACATTTATGAATTATATCTACATAATATGATGCTTGTAATCTATAGTTATAATAAAATATACATGATTGAATTGTATTATGGGAGTACAGCTCAATAAATGTGCGAATGTATTAATTAGGACAATTGTAGATCTATGCCTGTTATCATATATGTTAGGAAATATAATACTAACATTTATTTCATCATTTCCAATTTTGAACAGAATTCTTTTTAAATGTATGTATTTTCTGTAAGTATGCTTTCCAACAGTGTTCAGTTGTAAGTGTAAAGGAACTGAATAAAAGAAGCAAATGTGAATCGTTTGTTTGTGTTGTTTTTCAGGGCTCAGACCATCATGAAAGCTCGGCTGAAAGGAGCTCAGACCGGCCGGAGTTTGCTGAAGAAAAAAGCAGACGCTCTGTCGATGCGATTTCGCCAAATTCTTCGAAAAATCATCGAGGTTAAATGTCAAGCCATTCCTTATTAACCCTTTCTTCTTATTGTACGTGTGTACATTTGATTATATATTGTGATGCTCAGATAGATCATGAGTGAATATATATTTCTACATCTTTCAGACTAAGACATTGATGGGTGAAGTGATGAGAGAAGCGGCCTTCTCTTTAGCCGAGGCCAAATTTGCTGCTGGTGATTTCAGGTATTAAACTGAACGAGTAAATGAATAGAGTTCACAGTATTGATGCTCATTCAGATCTCACGTGTGCTTGTCTCATCAGTACCACGGTCATTCAAAATGTGAATAAAGCCCAGGTGAAGGTCAGGGCTAAAAAGGACAATGTTGCAGGTGTGTGATTCTTTTTAAACAGACGTTAAGCGTGTTTTCATCGGACTGAGTTTTACGTTGACCTGTGTGTTTGTGTGCAGGTGTCACTCTGCCTGTATTTGAACATTATCAGGAGGGTGGTGACAGTAAGCATTCTGCTTTCTTAACTGTAATCTCAGAGAGCCAGATGTTATGTTAATGCTTGTTATAATTTCTAACCAGTTGGTTGTGTGTAGGTTATGAGTTAACTGGTTTGGCCAGAGGTGGAGAACAGTTGTCTCGTCTGAAGAGGAACTACGCCAAAGCAGTTGAGCTTCTTGTGGAGCTGGCATCTCTGCAGGTGATTACCAACACTTTATATTGTTTTATGACTTTACTCTGTGATCTGACAATAGGTTTTATTTTATATCACTCACAGACCTCCTTTGTGACATTGGACGAAGCCATCAAGATCACAAACCGTCGCGTGAATGCCATCGAGCACGGTGAGAGATTTATAAATATGTGACCTCATCAATTTGACCAAGTTTCTGTTGTTTAATGTTTCTTCGCCCTGTCCCTGTTCAGTGATCATCCCACGAATTGAGCGCACGCTTACGTACATCATCACAGAGCTGGACGAGCGCGAGCGTGAGGAGTTCTACAGGTAAAATTCTGCAGGAATATTCACATGGGAGGGATTAAGCACACTCACGTTCTGCTTTTCCCGTTCTCAGACTGAAGAAAATCCAGGAGAAGAAGAAACAGCTTCGTGAGAGGACGGAGAAGGAGATCGCTCAACGCTTGGCTAAGCTGGGCCCGATCTCTGAGCCCACAAACATGCTGACTGAAGAGGCGGATGAAGATCTGCTGTTTGAATGAAGACCTTCCGTTTCAAATAAAGGCAGAGACCGTTGGGAATCCATCACATATTTATTCTTCTGGCCTTTGAGGCTAAGTTTAATGTCTAGGAAATGAGAAATGAACCAGTTTGTGTATTTGTTGTTGTTGTTTGACTATTGTTCATTGGAATTATGAAGTTAAAGCTGTAATATGGACTTGTACTGTAATGAACTTTCATTCCACTGAATTCTGCACTGGGCATCTTACTGCATGTATTAAAACAGTCAGTGTAGGGTTTGAAATTGTGACGTACAGAACAACTCATGCTTACATTGTGATTGAGCAAAATAATTACATTCTCAATGTTCTTGTATGATTATAATCCTTACCTGATGTAAGGAACATACTCCTGTGTTTGGTCATGTGATTAAAAAAAGCGTGATTGTTTTGGTCCGATGAAATGCTTCCACTCCCTGTGGAATTAATTTCAATAAATGTTGTAAATGTTCATGTTTCTTGTTAATTCTTTAGACATTGATTTATGTGTCACGATTAGATTTTAACAATGGTCAATTATTTACATTAATCTAATTTTATTATCAGACAGTGTGGTTAATATTTTAGATTTTGGGTCCTAATGTTGAGCGTTTAAAACACTAGAGGGATCAATTACCTTCCTTTAATTTTAATATCTATATAAGTGAAAAATCGTATATTTACCACATTAATTCTGTAAAGAATACATAGTAGCTCCAGATGGTTAAGCATAAGCAATGCAAACAATAGCTTTAATTTTTCTTCTTATTCAAAATGTACATTTATCAAACAATCAGTTTGCCCAAAATAATTTTTATTGATACAGTTTAGATAAAAACACAAGTGATTTCTAGCCAAACATTCATTATAATTTTTATTGAATGTACTGAAAAGAACAGAGTAAGCATTTGTTGTAAATTTCTAAATGTTAACTTTTTATGATACATTCATTTATCAATATAATGTAAAACTGTAAATTGTGTGAGCATGCTAAAAATTGCTTTACATTCTAAAATACGTTGACAATGTATAACACTAAATGTATAACACTCAAACTGTTCTAAAAGCGCCAGGAGATTGAAAAGATTACAGTTCTTATCCATATTAAACATTGAGAAAAGTCTATACTGTAAAGTCTGCAGAACATTTGTATAGGTATATGTCATATATGCACCCTTAAAGGGAGTCTTATATGTAAGTATGTTACATATTTTCAAAAATCAATATTTGTCTTCTGACAACATAAACTGTCATCTAGGATTTAAATGCAAGTTTTCTATCCAGCAGTCAAACCTTTTGAGCTCATCCATTTGTGAATTGATATCTGGATCATGACATCATAACAGAATTTGACATACCTGGTCTCACATCTTAAATTGTCAGATCTCACATTCTTGAACACAGAACCATTTTCTAAACAGGAACAGTTCTGGAGTCAGTGATGTTCATTCAGCACAGCCAGGTATAAGGAACCCACTGTGGCTCCGTGTCAAGTTCTTTCACAAGTTTCAGCAGCTCACACACACTCTGGTTTAGATCACTGTTTATAATGACGGCATCAAACAAGTGACCGTAACTGTTCTCCATCTCAAAGGTTTTCTCCTGGACATCTCTCACATCTTCACCCTGAACACAACCACGTCACAAGCATGTTAGACAACATAAGCCAAACATCATTGTCATTTAAAATATCTTCAAATATCTACTATAAACGATGGACACAATTTTCTAACAATGACTTTTTGACATGACACAATTAAATCTTTAAACATACCTTGTGTTTCTTTCCTCCTTTAGTCACTCGTGTTGGAAGAGGCTGTTGTGGAGGTGCAGGAGGTCTGATGAAGATGATGTATGGTTTCAGATCAGAGGAACGTACAGCTTGAAGAGACTGAAAATATAAAGCACAACACCTGTATACAGACTCACTGTCTAATCCACACCGCCAAAAACGAAACAGAAATAACAACGAGATTCTGATCCTGAAAAAATATCTGCATGTAATCCTGCATATAAGCATAATCAACATTTAAAAGAGAATTTTGCATTATTTTTGAATTATTGAAATGCAGCAACAAAAGCGACTAACACGACTTTTAAAAATGTTTGTACTCAGATTTTTTTATTTAACAGTATGTGTAGGAAAGATCTTGACTCCGGATAAATATAATTGGTGTACTTGTGTCATAATACATCTTAAAACAGAACCCTTTTTATATTAACACAATCTTTAAAATGTTTTGAAGCTATCATGTACAAACGTTAATAAAAACACAACACACAAGATTCATTTATTAGCTTTTCATAATTCTACAAAAAACACAATAATAAAAAATGAGCAAAACACTCATTTTACAGGCTTAAGTGTCCCTCAAGATGCCATTTCTTAAAGCAGTTCCTTGAAGCCCCGAAACACAAAGCCACCCTGCAGCGTGAGCAGAAGACAGATGCTGTGACTTTCTCTCCTGAGAATCTGCACATGGCACACATTCTCTTCAACACCGCCGTGTCTGAGCTGAAAACCTCCGGTAAGCATTGCTCGGTTTGGGGGGGCGAGGGGGGCGGTGGCAACGCAGAGAGCTTCTCAACATTCCCAACACATTCCAACTGTGATATGAGCACTTCCCGAAAGGCTTTCTGGCTAACAGTCTGGTTCTGTAACACTTGCTGGTGTAGAGCCTTGCTGTTCACCACCGAGATCTCAAGAAAATGAAAGAAGAATGTTTTGTACCATTTACTCGTTTTGTAGAGGATGTTGTCATACCCAAAAAGCATGTCCAAAGAATCGTCGCCGCACATGAATTTATTGCAGTCTTTCACGGTAGGTGGAATTGGAATTTGATGTAGAGTCCGTTCGCCACCAACACCCCGTACGCTCCGGCTGATGACATCACCAGCAAACGCTTTGTGCATGGTGGAACATGTGACGATTTCACTTACATTTGTCCACCTGACGAACAGTAGAGAACCCCGGCGACACCAGCGGATGGATCCTCGATCAGCTTTTCTCCTAAGAACGTTATCTTCCAGTACACCTGACGTTTGACGAAGAAGACCGCACGAGAGGATGCCGCTGTGCAATAAATCACGAAACAGAGTTGGACTTGTGTAGAAAGTGTCTGTGAACAACCTGTAACCTTTCCCCAGGAGCTCAACATCCAGAAGACTCATCACAGCATCATAACCAGCGCCTTTACCTGACGTGGAGCTCTTACCTTCATAAACAAAGAAATTCCAGTGGTATCCTGACGTTGAATCGAAAAGAACAAAAAGTCTGTAGCCTAGCGTATTGGGCCTTTCATTGGAGTGTGGTTTGAATCCGATCTTAGTTCTCTCGTCTACTGAAATCTCTCTGTGAGGATGGTAGTGTTGCCTGCACGCTGAAACGATGTCTGTATAAAGAGGCTTGATCTTTAACAGACGGTCATAATCGCCCGTGCCTTTCTTTCTGTTATTTTCTATGTCGTCTTGAGGGTCACACATGTAGAGATAAGAAAAGATGGCTTGGAACCTCTCTCTGGACATGATGGATTGTGGGTATGGGAAGCTGTAGATTTTATTTCTTACCCAATAGTCCATCAGACAATCTACTTTCACCAAACCCATGTACAAAACCAAGGCCAGGAAAGAGTAGAACTCATTCACCGTCAGAGGAACCCAGCCGGACGGCTTTCCAGCCTTCTTCTGTGCGTATTTGTTAGTGTTTCGAACAATCGTCTGGATGACGGAGCTGGAAAAAAAAAGCTGAAATAACTGCAGCGGAGTGCGCGGGGCATCCATCAGCTGTGGACCTGGACGACGTTTAGGACTGAAGTCTGGGAGCACAGGTTCCTCGTCTTTAACGGTGATGTCGTGCCAGTGATCTGGGTCAGGATCATTTTCGGATTTCGCCCAGGACATATCCAGAGAAGAAGTGTCGGTAGAGATGGTGAACGGAGTTGAATTAGGGATGGGGGTTTTATGTTTAAGGTGATGAGATCTGTGTTTTGAGGTGGATACAGACGAGTTCATGATGATGTCAGGAGCAGGATTAGATTCAGAACACAAGCCTCCCAGATGTGGTAACTCAGAGATGTCTTCAAGCAGTTTGGCGTTCAATATTATAGATGAGGTTGAATGCTCTGGATTTTGCTCCAGAGCCTTCAAATCTTCCGCAGATTCCAAACTGAAATGTATAAAAAACATCATTCGATTTTAGAAAACAGAAACAAATAGTTACTCTATAAATGTACATTTATTTTATAGACAAACTTTTATGATGATCTGTGCCTTTGAGCATGATGTGTTTATGTCTACTCACCAGTCCTCCCACAAGTCAACTTCATCTGAAATAATAATCTCAGAACTGTTTCGTTTCTCATTGAAGCCGCTGTTGGGCAGAGACTCGGCGAGAGGTGGACTTGTTGAATTTGAGGTGTCCACAGCTTTATTTTCAGATTCTTTCCGGACAGTGGAGTTCAGTTTGATTTTAGTAGTTTTTTTTCGTGGTCTTCCTCTCCGGCGTACAGGAGTTACAACTGGAGGTGACGGGGTTGTGTTCAGTGTGGGTGATGTTGAAGCCTCTGGGGCTGTTTGCATTACTGCCACACATTCTTCGACAAAATCAACCCTGTTACACAAAATAGACAGTTTTACTGAATGCATGTTTAATATAAAAGCCATTTATATTTTTCATGTTATTCATTCTCCTTTATTAATCAGGTGCGGGATTGTACTCACGTCTCATCCAATGATTCCTTTTCGTTCCATGAATCACTGATGTTATTTGAGTCTAAAAGAAGTCCAGGTTGATTGGGTCTACCGATAAGTGGGGTGATGGGGGTTGAATTTGGGGTTAATTTATCAGTGGAAGTGACATCAGATGAGATTACAGGTTCATTTGAAACATCTGAAGCAGTTGTGAGATTTGAAGTGTTTTCAGGTTGATTTGTAGGGTTTGTAGGCTTATCTTTAACATCTAAACCAGTTGCAGACTGATTTGTGGGACTAGAGGTGATTGCAGCTTCGCTTGTGAAAACCGAGCTGTTTCCAGATTCATTCGTAGGATCCGAGACAGCAGGGTTGGGAATGACTTTAGTTGTGTGTTTTCGTAGTCTTCCTCCCCAACGTACAGGGCTGACGAATGGAGGAGACAGGGTTGACTTACTTTGTCTCTCCGTGTTTAGTTTGGGTAATTTAGGAGGTGGTTCCATTGCTGCCACACTTTCTGCAACAGAATCAACCCTGTGAAACAAAAAACCAAACTTAATATACATCAAATGATTTAAATGATAACAAGAGTACTTTCATTTTATTTATTAATTATTATTAATCCAGGATCTTTTACTCACTTCTCATGCAATGGTTCCTTTTCGTCACATTTATCAATGATCATGTTTGTGTCCGTGTCCATTGGAAGAGAAGATTGATTGGGCATGGAGGTGAGTGTGGTGATCGTGGTGATCGGGGTTGAATTAGAGTTGAATTTATCAGTGGGTGTTGAATCAGAGGTAACAGTTGCTTCATTTGTGAAAACCGAGCTGTTTCCAGATTCATTCGTAGGATTCGAGACAGCAGGGTTGGGAATGACTTTAGTTGTGTGTTTTCGTAGTCTTCCTCCCCAACGTACAGGGCTGACGATTGGAGGAGACGGGGTTGACTTACTTTGTCTCTCCGTGTTTAGTTTGGGTAATTTAGGAGGTGGTTCCATTACTGCCACACTTTCTGCAACAGAATCAACCCTGTGAAACAAAAAACCAAACTTAATATACATCAAATGATTTAAATGATAACAAGAGTACTTTCATTTTATTTATTAATTATTATTAATCCAGGATCTTTTACTCACTTCTCATGCAATGGTTCCTTTTCGTCACATTTATCAATGATCATGTTTGTGTCCGTGTCCATTGGAAGAGAAGATTGATTGGGCATGGAGGTGAGTGTGGTGATCGTGGTGATCGGGGTTGAATTAGAGTTGAATTTATCAGTGGGTGTTGAATCAGAGGTAACAGTTGCTTCATTTGTGAAAACCGAGCTGTTTCCAGATTCATTCGTAGGATTCGAGACAGCAGGGTTGGGAATGACTTTAGTTGTGTGTTTTCGTAGTCTTCCTCCCCAACGTACAGGGCTGACGATTGGAGGAGACGGGGTTGACTTACTTTGTCTCTCCGTGTTTAGTTTGGGTAATTTAGGAGGTGGTTCCATTACTGCCACACTTTCTGCAACAGAATCAACCCTGTGAAACAAAAAACCAAACTTAATATACATCAAATGATTTAAATGATAACAAGAGTACTTTCATTTTATTTATTAATTATTATTAATCCAGGATCTTTTACTCACTTCTCATGCAATGGTTCCTTTTCGTCACATGTATCACTGATCATGTTTGTGTCCGTGTCCATTGGAAGGGAAGATTGATTGGGCATACAGGTGAGTGTGGTGATCGTGGTGATCGGGGCTGAATTAGAGTTGAATTTATCAGTGGGTGTTGAATCAGAGGTGACAGTTGCTTCACTTGTGAAAACCGAGCTGTTTCCAGATTCATTCTCAGGATTCGAGACAGCAGGGTTGGGAATGACTTTAGTTGTGTGTTTTCGTAGTCTCCCTCCCCAACGTACAGGGCTGACGATTGGAGGAGACGGTGTTGACTTACTTTGTCTCTCCGTGTTTAGTTTGGGTAATTTAGGAGGTGGTTCCATTGCTGCCACACTTTCTTCTGCATCAGAATCAACCCTGTGAAACAAAAAAATTTAACTTAATATACATGAAATGACTTAAATGATAACAAGTGTACTTTCATGTTAATAATTCATTTTTATTAATCCAGGATCTTTTACTCACTTCTCATGCAATGGTTCCTTTTCTTTACATATATCACTGATCATGTTTGTGTCCTTGTCCAACAGAAGGGAAGATTGATTGGGCATACAGGCGAGTGTGGTGATCGGGGTTGAATTAGAGTTGAATTTATCAGTGGGTGTTGAATCAGAGGTAAAAGTTGCTTCATTTGTGACATCTGAAGTGGTTTCAGGTTTGTATGTGGAATTAGAGGTGTTTTCAGATTCATCTGAAGGATTCGAGACCGTGGAGTTGAGGTTGATTTTAGGAGCGTGTTTTCGTGGTCTTCCTCCCCAACGTACAGGGCTGACGAATGGAGGAGACAGGGTTGACTTACTGTGTCTCTCCGTGTTTAGTTTGGGTAATTTAGGAGGTGGTTCCATTGCTGCCACACTTTCTGCAACAGAATCAACCCTGTGAAACAAAAAACCAAACTTAATATAAATGAAATAATTTAAGTGATAACAAGAGTACTTCCATTTTATTTATACATTTTTATTAATCCGGGATCTTTTACTCACTTCTCATGCAATGCTTCCTTTTCTTTACATGTATCACTGATCATGTTTGTGTCCGTGTCCATTGGAAGGGAAGATTGATTGGGCATACAGGCGAGTGTGGTGATCGTGGTGATCGGGGTTGAATTAGAGTTGAATTTATCAGTGGGTGTTGAATCAGAGGTGACAGTAGTTTCATTTGTGAAAACCGAGCTGTTTCCAGATTCATTCTCAGGATTCGAGACAGCAGGGTTGGGAATGACTTTAGTTGTGTGTTTTCGTAGTCTTCCTCCCCAACGTACAGGGCTGACGATTGGAGGAGACGGGGTTGACTTACTTTGTCTCTCCGTGTTTAGTTTGGGTAATTTAGGAGTTGGTTGCATTACTGCCACACTTTCTGCAACAGAATCAACCCTGTGAAACAAAAAACCAAACTTAATATACATGAAATAATTTAAGTGATAACAAGAGTACTTTCATTTTATTTATTAATTATTATTAATCCAGGATCTTTTACTCACTTCTCATGCAATGGTTCCTTTTCGTCACATTTATCAATGATCATGTTTGTGTCCGTGTCCATTGGAAGAGAAGATTGATTGGGCATGGAGGTGAGTGTGGTGATCGTGGTGATCGGGGTTGAATTAGAGTTGAATTTATCAGTGGGTGTTGAATCAGAGGTGACAGTTGCTTCACTTGTGAAAACCGAGCTGTTTCCAGATTCATTCTCAGGATTCGAGACAGCAGGGTTGGGAATGACTTTAGTTGTGTGTTTTCGTAGTCTTCCTCCCCAACGTACAGGGCTGACGAAAGGAGGAGACGGGGTTGACTTACTTTGTCTCTCCGTGTTTAGTTTGGGTAATTTAGGAGGCTTTTGCATTACTGCCACACTTTCTGCAACAGAATCAACCCTGTGAAACAAAACAACCAAACTTAATATACATGAAATAATTTAAATGACAACAAGTGTACTTTAATTTTATTTATTCATTTTATTAATCCAGGATCTTTTACTCACTCCTCATGCAATGGTTCCTTTTCGTCACATGTCTCACTGATCATGTTT
>CM065658.1:23415502-23432272 GCA_033220385.1 Triplophysa yarkandensis
TATCTCATCCTGTCCGCTGTTGGCCGGACCGGTGAGGATGATGGGACGCTTGCGGTTGGGCGGCTGATGGTATAATACCACTTCTTCATAGGTCAGAACATCATCACTGGGATGCACTGAAATGACATGTTAATATAATATATCCCTTGTCTAAAGTGGTTTGGAAAGAAGTTTTGATTTGATGTTTTTCAAATAGAAAATTCCAAAAAAGTTGGGACACTGTACAAATTGTGAATAAAAGAAATGCAATAATGAACAGATCTCATAAACGTATATTTACTCACTATAGAATATAACTAACGTATCAAATGTTGAAAATGACACATTTAAAAATGTCGTGCCAAACATCGGCTCATTTTGGATTTCATGACATTTACATTTACATTTAGTCATTTAGCAGACGCTTTTATCCAAAGCGACTTACAATAGTCGGGGAGACAATGAGAGATACACATTCCAAAAAAGTTGGGACAGGTAGCCATAAGACTTCAAAAATAAGATGATGCAAAGAGTGAGAAGTTATCATCATCTACAGTGCACGTATCATCCAGAGATTTACAATCTGGAACCGTCTCTGTGTGTACGGGTCAAGGCCGGAAGACAATCCTGAATGTCCGTCCATTGTTGGTGAACACAATCCACCGCACAATCCGCTGTTGACGGTTAAAACTCTAACGGTAAATAAAGAAGACATATCTAAACTCGATCCAGAAGAGAAGGGGTTTTTTTCTGGACCAAGACACTTATAAAATGGACTGCGGCAAAGTGTAAAACTGTTCTGTGGTCAAACAATTACAAATTTTAAGTTCTTTTTGGAAAACTGACTCAAGTCAAATGCCTGATCCCATTCTGCATCCATTACAACATCATGGATCCGGGTCCTGAGATGGCCAGCCTGCCGTCCAGATCTTTGACCAATAGAAAACATTTGGCACCTGATAAAGAGGAAGGGGCAACAAAGAAGTCCCAAAACCTGTATCAGACAAGAACGGGACAATATTTGTCCCCTCGGTTCCCAGATGTTTTCCGACTGTTCTAAAGAGAAGAGGGGATGCCACACAGTGGTATAAATGGCATTGTCCCAACTTTTTGGAGATGTGTTGATGCCATGTTGTATTCTGAATAAAATATTGAAATTTGAAACTTCCACATCCCTGCAGTCTGATTTTATTCAGTTTGTTCAGTGTCCCTACTTTTTTAGAATTGGATGCACTCTTTACATTCACCTAAAAAGTCTATATAAAGCACTATTCAAAATGAAAAATTCTACAGTTTGTACATTATATTTTGTTTAAACACGGATATTTTTTTTTATGCATAACTTCATCCAAAAATTATTTTGGGTTCAACTCAATTTGATATTTTTCTTTGTTTGTTTGAAATATTTTTTATGTTCAAAACAATTGGTAAAAAAGGAAATAGCTAAGTTCACACTCACCATTTTTAGGGATATTCGAGAGTTTTTTTCTCTGTTTTTTATGTTTCTTCGAACACCAAAGTTTTCCTAATAAAAGAAGAAATTAGGTCCGCATCATCTCTTTTTTTTCCACACAATCCACAGAAACAGCTAACATCTGTGACACCATCAAAGGCTCAGAGAATCATGTGAGATTGGTTCTTATTTCTCCAAAATTCAAACAAACAGTCAGACAGACAGACAGGCACACAGTCAGACAGACAGACGGTCAGACTGACAGTCAAACAGACAAACAGTCAGCTAGACAGACCAACAGACAGATGGACGGAAGAACAGTCAAATGGACAGACAGTCTGACGGACGGACGAAAAGACAGACAGACAGAGAATCAGACAGGCAGACAGACAGGCAGACAGACAGACAGTCAGACAGACAGACAGACAGGAAAACAGAGAGGCACACAGTCAGACAGACAGACGGTAAGACTGACAGTCAAACAGACAAACAGTCAGGTAGACAGACCAACAGACAGATGGACGGAAGAACAGTCCAATGGACAGACAGTCTGACGGACGGACGAAAAGACAGACAGACAGAGAATCAGACAAGCAGACAGACAGGCAGACAGACAGATAGTCAGACAGACAGACAGGCAGGCAGACAGACAGACAGAGAGGCAGGCAGACAGAAAGACAATCAGACAGACAGGCAGACAGGCAGACAGAAAGACAATCAGACAGGCAGACAGACAGGCAGACAGACAGACAGACAGACAGACAAACAGACAGACAGACAGGCAGACAGAAAGACAGAAAGACAATCAGACAGACAGACAGACAGACAGACAGACAGACAGGTCAACCTCACCTCTATGTTCTTGATACCTGTCTGTAAGAGTTCTCTTAATGGCTTCTCTCTGCTGTTGAAAGCTCTTACCTTTACCGAACAGAGAGATTATTTAACATTATTTTTCATTCTATAATACCAACAAACACATTTCAGACAAAACTATTTTTAGAATATAGTCTTTAAAAAGGCTTAAAGGCAATTGCTTTGAATATATGTTTATCCAGCTTTATACAACACAATATTATTCGATAGAAGTCTCTTATTTCCGGATCTCTCACTGGGTATGAGGCCAGCGAGGGGTCTTTGGGTCTCATCTGCATCTCTGTAGGCCTGCCACCAGTTTGGATCATCCTGACAGATGACATGGAGGACATCTCCCTTCTGAAAGGACAGAGCCAGTTCTCTACATGGCACGTACAAGTCGTGAGACGGGTTATAGTTAAAGTTTGCTTTCACGTGCTTCTGTAGAGAGGATAAAGAAGAACAAACATGGTAAATGGATAAATAAAGCAGATACATCAAGATCAATAAGATAAATTAAGTAGCAATAGATATAAACCCAATATAGAGAATATAACACAGAGAATATAACTTCCTTTTACCAAAGTTTGTCTGTGAGAAGAGGTTTTGTTTTGAGAGTTTGGGGTGATGAGAATTGTGAGTGGTCCATGCATGCTGGACTACAGAGAATAAGATTTCAGACATCATGCATAACATCAGCCGGTGTTTCTTGACACCTCTCAGATGTGGATCTCACCAGGATGTTGTGTACATCATTGACGCTTTTCCCACGTACAGAGATGCCGTTGATCTGAAGGATTTCATCTCCCTCGCTGAGCAGACCACTCTTCTCCGCCATCCCACCACCGACCACCCGACTGATCATCACACAGTCCTGATCGTTTCTGACCGTCACACCCTATCAAACACATAAATCAAATGTTTTACAATATGATGTTTTAAAACATGCAGAAGAAGGCTGTACAACATTCAAAAGTGTAAAACTCATACCAGGGGCATGTCACGGTTTTTCTCCAGACACACCAGTTTTGTGCCCTGTCCACGCAGCTCCACAATTTCATTCGATTCCACATTAAAATCTTGCTCAGCTGTACAGTCATGAGCTTCCATCAGAGCCTGGAGAAGAAATCAGAGCAGTTACTCTCTTCTTCAAAACACTAAAGAAGATTTGAAGAAAGTTTGAAGAAAGTTGGTAATCAAGGAACATTGAATCCAGGTAATTTCCATTGCAGAACCTCAAGGAAATTAAGACATTACCCAAAAATCATATTTTGAAAAAAAGAGACATTCAGATTTTGAAAGTTTTGAGGGTGAATAAATGATGACAGAATCTTTATTTTTAATTATGATACTTATAAATTCAAACACACACAAGGCAAACTTGCTACTGCATGACATTGAAGATGTGTCTGTCCCTAAACTCAATTCTTCATAGCGTCTCATCGGTGCTGTCAATCATCAAATCATCTCATAAAGAAGAACAGATTCTTAACCCCATGAGACAGAAACCGTGACTATCTCTTTAATCTTTCTTGCTGTGTTTTGTATCTGATTCTTAAGACTGTTAATAGGATTTAACCGGCGCTGTGTACAGTCACATGGGGAGGTTAAGTGTTACCTGTACGTGTGGTGAACTCAATAGTCCTGTTAGTTCTGTAGCATCCGTTTGTGTAATAGACTGTAGAACACTTTCCACCTGGAATACATCAAATAAATCATGACATTTATTGTGATCCATTTAACGAATCTAAAAAAAGAAAATGTTCAATATTTAAGGAAAAAATAAGAACAATAACCTTCATCAATTTGCTTTAACAATTTGAAAGTGTTCTTAAAATGTCAGGTTGATTCTTCATAAATAATGGATGCTTTATGTTATGCTGATTTTACTTTGTAAGTGTCATATAGATCAAATTAAGTCTGGTTTTGTAGTGATAAATAAACATATGGACTGTGATAAGGTACTGGACCTGTGTCTGGCCTGTGAGATTACACCTAACACACTTCAATATTTGAGCCAATGAAGGATTATAAACCTGACAGTGAATGACTTTGACAATGACGCCAAACTACAGCCCATGCCTGATTAACTCATTACAAATCAAGCTTTTCTCACAGTAGTTTTGACTCATGACAGGATCAGGATGGTGGTGGTTGTACCTCGTCTCTGAGGTGTTGAGCGTGTGTGGTGAGCGGGTGAGGTGGGCAGAGGCGTCTGGTGCTCAGGGAGACACTGCGGTGCATTCGGAAAGCCTCCTGAAAATTCCTCTGAAGAAGAAGTTCCATCAACAGCTGAACGTCTTCTAGACTCTCGACATCACACAAAGAAACCTTCAACTCCTGCAGAGAGAGCAACACATCCTCCAGCTCTGACAGACACAGAGAGATTAGAACAGTCTTAATATCTTATAACAATCATTTTATATCAAATTAAAAAACACAAAGTGTTGCCAGATTTTTGCATCTTTTTCAGATTTTAATACTTGTCTGTTGTTTGGGTCTATGGGTTAATTTTTTTAATTCTTGCAAACATATTTTGTGACTTTTTAATGTCAGACATGTATATTTATGAAAGACAGACATGTTTTTAACTCACATCATAGATTTAGCCTATTTTCCACAAATAAAAAGAATAAAAAAGGTTAAACGGAGATGAATACTTAGGGCTTTCTGCATTGATAAAGTGAGAACGAGTCTGTATATTTGTTATATCATTTTTTTGGATGTACTCTTTTAAAGAACTAAGGCATGTGCAAAATAGATGGTTGTATAATATAATTTGATTTTTAATTCCCAGACATTTGCATTATGGTCTACGTTATCATTTTACCTGTCTTGGTTTCCTCGGCAACATCCATTCCATCAAAAGTAGGATTATTGATGCCTTCATCGGATGCCCTCATATTGAGTCCCAGGGTTGTTGTTCTGTGTCTGTTCTCATCTGTCATATAACTGCTGAAGTATAATCATATCACTTTCAATGAAAGTTACAGCACTTCTGTAAAGAACACAGTTTTGAAGTTGAGTTCTGTTTAAAGTACCAGGTAGATTAAAGTTAACCAACCATCTGTTCATCAGGTTTACTTAGGCCCAACTTCAATGCCCCATGAACTTAATCACATTTAACACAATTCAATAGAAGTGCATTCACTTTTATTTATTCATACACAGATCAATGTATTTGCTTAGATTTGTCAAATATTATTGCAAAATAAAACAAATCAAATCAAATCAACAGACGACTTGGACTTAAAGATAAAAAGCAATAATAATTGTTCAGAAAAGATATGAATTCCTTCAATATTGTTTTAAAAAGCATCCCAAATGAGACCTAAAATGACAGGACATTTTTGAAGATAATTATTGCCTTTTATTTTCTATTCAACAAATTTAAAAAGAAAATAGACTTAGCATTTACCCAAGTAAAAAATAAAGTTAAACTTTTACAAAAGTAACTAAGCAATAGTGTTTAAATGGAGATACTAGATGTCTTGAATTATAATCACTTTTAAGCTTCACCAACCCCCATAAAGCATAATTTCTAAATCCAATTGGGAAATGAAAACATCATCTCTTACCTGTAATAGAGACACAAATGTGTTTTGCTGTTGATATTAAAATAATATATTAAAGTAATATATTTCACTCAGCTCCAGTGGTGTGTGCGTGTCCACAGTTCAGGTGTCTGAGATTAAAGTGGATCAGAGTTCAGTAATCCTGTTTACACCTGACCGTGACACATCTCCATCCACACACAGATCTTTAAAATCTCTCAGGCTTCTCATCATCATCATATAGCTTTCAAACTCCCAACAAGTTTAATGTTCATAACAGTCTTATGTTATATAAACTGTCATCCCATGATTATCCCGAGTAATCATGTTTGTGTGTTAGAGTAAACCTTTTGTGACTATAGTTATATTCATTGTAAAAACTATGATTAATTTTTATAACCATACATGTAATCTTACAATTCAATGTATCATTGTGAATTTAATGTTCTTCAATATTTAGCCTTACCAAATGTGCATTATAATTAATGCGTGTGAATAAATAACGGTGCATTACAGATAATACACAAAAACAATGAAGAGATGAATAATCATGATGATTTCAATGCAACGACCATAAAACATTAAAACCCCACACAATAAAGAATTATGTTTTTATTAATTTTATTACAAGAAAATTCCACAATGCTATTCTTTATATATAATGATCAAGGATTGTATTATTGTAGTCTCTCTCTCTTTCGATTCTTCTCGATACAGAAAATGTTTATAATACAGAATAGTTATCGCCTCATTGCTCACTTATATTCCTCTGGAGTGCTGGTCACATTTATCTGTACAATTCGATTGATATTTTTTTCTGTACATGTTTGTGTAGTTGATTAAAAAGGCAGTCAGCACTTAAATAAGCTGTCTTTTTGCTCATCTTTTTAAAGTATATTCAATGAAAACGTTCCATTGTCCCTCCACCCCCTGGGGGAGGGGGGCGGGCTACACCAGGTCGTGTGATTATAAGGAAGCTTCGGGGATGGGGTGACCAGGCCGTGTTCCCCCGGACACGACCTTCGCGCACCCACATGTTTGGCACTGCGCACACAAACAAGACGCACGAGATAAACTACAAGCAAAGCTCTTTGTGATGTCATAATGATGCGTACTAATGGGAGGGAAAGTAAAAGTGTCACGTCGATGACACGTAAGACAAAAAGTGCCGCCCTCCAGGGCCAAGTTTCCACCGCTCATCCCCACGCTGGAAAGGGAACGCGGTATGGTTTTTTAAGGGGAAATAATATTCTTTTTTTTCTCCTGGCAGGCACCTACATTTTTCTATTAAAATGCTACAGCTATAAGATCTAGCATTGAACACACAGCAACTGCAATGAAAGGAACAAAGTTGCCTTAATAATCATAATAATTAAGAATAATAATCATAATAATGAGAAGAAAATGCAATCATAATAATAATACAGAATAAATCTCTTTATAATTCAATTTTATAATTTAAAAGTTATACTTTTCTTTGTTTGTAATAATAAATTTTTTTCTCATATGTATCTATTGTCGTGATCAAGATGTCGACTATACTTCGGCATTATCCAAATCAAGAAAACTAGCTGTGCTGTTGCATATTACAGTCAATGATATGTGAACATGCACCGTGAAGCACCCCTCGCTCCTCCGTCCCTCTCCGATGACATCATAGACGACCGATCACCATGACGTCCACCACCTCTCCCTTGTGCAGCTCCACATATTGCTCGGTTTTGGGAGGTAGCATCAGCAGTCCGTTTGCGCTCCGCATGCTCATGAGTCTGCTGCTCACCTGATTTCCTGAAGAAAGAAGAGACGCTGTGAAAAAACCCTCCGGCCCTTTAAACCATCACGGGTACAGGGAGAGGTGAGGTCTCACCTGTGCTCTGTGCCCACGGCAGAGGTTCCTGATGGTGCCATGTTAAAATACAGCGGTGATACTCGGGCCGTGGATCTAACTTCACGTCACACGACAACTGTGAAGACAACAGGGACATTCCAGCGTTACGTGATATAAAATGCTCTTAGAATTGAATTGTTAACAGTACACTGAACAAACTATTTATATTACATAACATTTTTAAAAAAAGGGTTTAAACATGAAATAGAAGTCTATGCACAAGTTTTCTATTTAAAGAAGGGAAATAAACCTGTGTGATTGACGTGACAAAAAGAACAACGTTTTTAGGAGACAACACACTTCTTAAAATATATGTGAATTAAAATATAGACACCAGAAGCAATAATTTCCAACAATTGGCAATAATTGGATTTCTCTTTATAGAATATATATGGGGAAATGGAGAGTTATGGATGTGACAATCTTGAAACGGCTCTTACTTGACAATGAAAAGTCATGAACAAAAAATAAAAACAATGCTCTTGAAACCTAAGAAGAGACCTCAAATGAGTATCTGAATATCTGATGTATATGCTGTATACTTTAAACTCCATATTTTGTATGGTTTCTCTAAGGTTCATATTTTCATGGAAGTGTCCTATAACAAAGTCATTAATTTAACTAAAGGTTATTCTCTAGGTATACTAATATCAATGGTCTAACATACTTGAAAGACTAAGATCTGTCTACTAAGTTTGTAAATAACAATAGATTTTTTTGGTAAATATATTACTTTACCAATGCGCAAATAGCATACTTTTAACTATATTTTTTCAATCCTTCTTTAAAGTTCAATATCTGTAGCAAAATTTGTATCTAATGAAAGGATACTTGGAAGTATACTCTGCTAGCACAAGTACATTAGTGTAATTACAAATATCACACTTGAAAAAACTTCTCTTTGTATAGTTTCCAAAGGTCAAAGGTCATCATACCCTGGCTTTGATTATGGTGGGTCGAGGGTCTAAGATTCCCTGCATTTTCCTCAAAGCGGGTATGACGAAGAGGTTACACGTTACGACCGCTGAGACCGGATTCCCTGCGAGAGAGGACATGCGCCCGTTTACTTCCGCTGCAACAGTCCATTCAATAAAATCACGTGTTAAAAAAAGCGTTCAAGTATGTATTGTGAAAATATACACCAGTAAACTCTCTCACCATCCCTACCTGGCAGAGCAAAGATAAGTTTTCGAGACCCATCCATATCAAGTGTTGCAAATGTTGTGGGGAGACTAACGGAAGACAAACCAGAGCTCAATACCCGTGTGGATTCAATCTCATCGTTTGACACTCAACACGAGGGCGTTTTCACACGTGACGCCCGGATTCAAGCAAACCAAACTCAGACCATCTTGGGAGGTGTTCTGGGTTTAATTCACTCCGTGCAGCAGTTTATTTGATATGATGTAGAATATTAGGTTAACTTTGAGAGTCAGGTCTTATGTGAATGCAAACAGAATCCAGATCCACTTCACCGACAGACGTGTGTCAAACCTCTTGTACAGGCTCGTGTGTGAAAACACCCTTAATCTGTATCACTACACACAAACACACACACACATACACACACGCACGCACACAGATCTTGTCTTGTTCTTCAAAGACTCACCCTGGTTTCATAAAGACCCGTCCAAAGTGTATCTGAGCGTGAAGATCTATATCAAGTACCTGCTTCAGATAATCCTGTGAGAATACGACAGTTGACAGTCAGAAACAAACACACATCTGCCATCTGAATCATGCGACCTCAACAGAACACCTTTCAGAAGGGTACTTCATCCTAAACATGTCTGTCAAACGAGTTCAGGGGCTTAGGGAACGTAATGTTAGGGATGGGTTACACAAAAATGAAAGTTCTGTCATCATTTACTCTTGTCATTGCAAGCGTATATGACTTTCTTCTGTAGGACGCAGAAGGAGATATTTTGAAGAATATCAAACACACATTCACTTTGGTTGCAAGGAAACAACCTGACACCTAACAAACAGTTCCCAACATGTTTCAAAATATCTTCTTTGTGTTCTACAGAAGAAAGTCATAAAGGTTTAAAACGGATCGTGGGAGAAGTATCAGCCCTTGATGTCACTATAAAGCATCTGTTCCTAAAATAAACTAAGCACATGTTCTTAGATTTGAGATCATTCCCCCACAAAGAACTGTGCTCACGTCAAACATTTCCAATGTAAACCGCATCTTCATATAATTATTACTATTATTCATTATTACTGTTTATATTATCACACAGCGTACAGTTGTATTTCTTTACATTGTTCCAATTTCAACTATAGGAATCAAAAATCAATGTACCTTTTCACCCATGGCTACGCCCCCTGAGGTGATGATGACATCAGCCCGACTGATACCCTCATTCAGAGCATTCAACAGGTCATCAGGGCTGGAGGATACAACAGTGAAATCATCATTCATCCCTTCACAGAATGTTGTTTTACCGAACTTTTGAAACATCCGAATGGTGATATTCTTGTGGAAAACAAACACAGAAGTGTTTTTGATGTTGTGGGTATGAAAGAGAAGGCTCACTTGTCTCCGACGATGCCCAGGTTGATGGTGGGATAGCCATGCTCTTGAATAGTGGCCAGCAGCGTAGAGCGATTTGAGTCCCTGATCTTACCTGGGTGTAAATCATCCTCCGGGTTCAGAAGCTGAAATCATTACACACAAAGTTCATTTTATTCCATTTTATAACTCATTGAAGTATCAACTAAACTGCAGATGTACCGGCGTTTTACGATCATTTTGGATAGGAACCCATAGGCAAGTTTGGCGAGTTTATTTATATAGCTGATTTCAAACACAGGGGAAATTCAAAGTGCTTTACATAAGAGGAAAACGAAATAGGAAATAATAATGACAACAAAACAAGGAATTTAACAACTTTTATGATGATTTAATATTGGATTAAAATGATAGTAAAATAAAAAAAGTTGTTAGACGAAACACAATGCTTAAGCAATAAGTTCACATCTAAACAGATGAGTTTCGAGTCTAGATTTAAACGTGTCTAATGTTCTGGAGCACCAAATCTCTACTTGAAGCTGGTTCCATCGGTGGGCGGCATAACATCTAAAGATGGATTCTCCTTGTTTAGTGTGAGCCCTTGGTATTTCTAACTGACTCGATCCTGATGATCTGAGTGCTCTGTTAGGTTTATATTCAGTGAGAAGATCTTTAATGTATTTAGGTCCTGGACCATTGAGTGATTTATAAACAAGAAGAAGTACTTTAAAGTCAATCCTAAATGGTATTGGAAGCCAGTGTGATGACCTGAGGACTGCTTTCATGTGCTAAGAATTTTTACTTCTTATCAGAATCCTGGCCGCAGCATTATGGATGAGCTGAAGCTGTCTAATGGACTTCTTGGGAAGACCGGTGAGGAGACCATAACAATAATCTAACCTGCTAGTGATAAAGGCATGAACAAGTTTCTCTAAGTCTTCTCTGGAGACTAAAGATTTAATTCTTGCAATGTTTTTCAGATGATAGTATGCTGATTTAGTTACTGCTTTGATGTGACCGAGGTCTGTCTCCAGGATCACCCCAAGATTCTTGACTTGATATTTTTGTTGTTTGACCTTAAAATGAAGGTAAGCATTAACTTTGAGAACTTTGTTTCCAAATGCTGTGATCTCAGTGTTCTCCTGTTTAACTGAAGAAAGGTTTGGCACATCCAACTGTTAATTTCGTCAACGCATAGGCTGAAAGAGTCAATAGGTTTATGCTCATTTGGAGATAGGGCTATGGAGATCTGGGTATCATCTGCAAAGCTGTGATATGCAATTTTGTTCTATCTCATGATTTGACTTGTACAGACTAAACAGCAGCGGCTCAAGAATTGAGCCTTGTGGGACTCTGCATGTTATGGATGTCCACTTAGACTCAGGTTCTCCTTTACTCACATTATAATCCCTTCCCTCTAAGTATGACATGAACCATTTGAGTAGAATCCCAGAAATCCCAATCAAGTTTTCCAGTGGTATGTTATGATCGACGGTGTCAGTGTATAGCTGCCCTTATCTGAGTAAAGCTCAGATAAATGTATGAGAAATATTTTATAAACTGCAAAAATCATTTCTTGTAAAGCAGTTTTGTTTTAGTACAAATATCTAAAACTTCAACGCACATGTACCTAGCAAAGAAAGTGACCCACGATTTATTGTCATTGAATTTTTTGCAGTGTACCGAGACACTTCTGAGATGTTTTATGTTCTAACCTCATTGCCTGTAGACATCACAGCCACTACTGGAAACTTCTGAACCTCCACCTCTGTGACGCCCACTGTGGCCAGGAGACCGATCTCAGACGGGCCCATGTGCGTGCCTTTGGCCAGAACGCATTCACCGCGCTTGATGTCATGACCGATAGGCCTGTGACGCATATGACGAGTGTTTCAAAGAAACCCGAGACATCACATTAACCTGACAGAGATGCTCACAGACGCTCACCTGATGTCTTGACCTGGACGGGCTTGAACCAGAATTCGCACCTCCAGTTCTTCTGTGCCCTAAAATACACACACACAACCATATATAAAAACACGTTCTAAAAACACAACTCAAAGAAATCTATAGGACATTGCTGTGTCACATACATCCTCGGATTCTCGCAGCAGTTCAGTGTCCTCCACCTGAACCACAGCATCAGCACCGCACGGGATAGGAGCACCTGTTGTCACCCGCATCACCTGACCCGGCATCACGGTGTGCGTGGGCTGAAAACACACCAACATCATGAGCGACACTAGTCATTATGATGATGAGATTCATGAAAGACATTCTCTTACCTGTTCACCAGCCTGAGACTCGCCGATAATAAATCTGTCACCGGGACCGTCGGCGGCTATCAGGAGCACAGAGCGAGAGAGTTAAGAATAACCCGACAGGACAAATCACACCATTTTTTTCTCACCTCTTACAGCGTAGCCGTCTTTGACGGAGGCCGGAAACGGAGGCAGGTTGTCTTTGGCATACACGTCCTGAGCAAGAACTCGACCCATTCCATCTACACGCACCGAGTCGCATGTCACATATGTCAAACGTGTCAAACATGTGAGGGATGGTGTATGATCAGTGTTATTTTCACCTCTGTAGTTGATGATTTCAGTGCCCAGAACGGCGGTCATCTCCAGCACAGTGATGAAGGCTTTGTCCATAGACGTTAGGGGAAATGGAGACATACGGTGTTGCCTTGCAACTTTGGTGATGTCCACCGCACTGTGACCTATGAAAACACGTGGCAAAATATCCATCACATGTTTTTAAATACAAAGCAAATGTAATGTAGAAAAGTGAAATAGAACTCATACTTGCTCTGAGGATGTTCTCTTTGCTGCTGCATCGTGACTGCACCTATAGAGAGAAAGACATTCAAACGTTAATGTTTCAAATGGTTTGTATTGAGTTTTTATATCACCGTAAAAACCCTGAGACAAACGTGGAGCGGAGAATTCTGGGATATAATGAAGTGAAACAAACAGAAACATTTAAACATGACAGCGTTTCCCGCTTTGAGTTGCTGAAGATTCAATGGCAGATTAATAAATTCTACACTAAAACTTGTTTACAGAAATACACCAAATATCATGAAACAGTTTTATTCATAATGCTATGGTTTCTTTAAATGGTAGGAAAGAGAGAGAGAGAGGGGGGGAGGGGGGGAGCGAGAGAGAGAGAGAGAGAGAGAGAGAGAGAGTGATAGAGAGAGAGAGAGAGAGAGGAGATTGAGATAGAGACAGAGAGAGAGAGAGACCAGAGAGAGAGAGAGAGAGAGAGAGAGCCAGATGAGAGAGAGAGAGAGACCAGAGAGAGAGAGAGGAGAGAGAGAGAGAGACCAGAGAGAGAGAGAGAGACCAGAGAGAGAGAGAGAGAGAGAGAGAGAGAGAGACATAGAGAGAGAGAGGGAGAGAGAGAAAGAGAGAGAGAGAGAGAGAGAGAGAGAGAGAGAGAGAGAGGAGAGAGAGAGAGAGAGAGAGAGAGAGGGATAGATGAGAGAGTGATAGAGAGAGAGAGAGAGACCAGAGAGAGAGAGGACCAGAGAGAGAGAGACCAGAGAGAGAGAGAGAGAGATAGAGAGAGAGAGAGAGAGAGAGAGAGAGAGAGAGAGAGAGGAGAGAGAGAGAGAGAGAGAGAGAGAGAGAGAGAGAGAGAGAGAGAGAGAGAGAGAGAGAGAGAGAGAGAGAGAGAGAGAGGGAGAGGAGATAGAGAGAGAGAGAGATAGAGAAAGAGAGAGAGAGAGAGAGACCAGAGAAAGAGACCAGAGAGAGAGACCAGAGAGAGAGAGAGAGACCAGGGAGAGAGACAGAGAGAGAGACCAGGGAGAGACAGAGAGAGAGAGAGAGAGAGAGAGAGAGAGAGAGAGAGAGAGAGAGAGAGGGATAGAGATAGAGAGAGATAGATGATCCAGAAGAATTATTGTCCCCAGAAAAGATATCATACTGAAGTATAACCCAAGGAAATAAATTATAATACAAGAGTAAAAGACGATTAATGAGACCCAGAACACCTTACAACTCATGAAACATGAGAGAGTGAGTGAGCGAGTGAGCGAGCCAGAGAGAAAGAGACTGACACAAGCAAACGCAGAAAGATAGAAGAAGTCCAAAGAAAGAAAGACAGAAAGCTGCATTCATGGCTTATTCAGATCACTAAACACACTGAATTATGAGAGAATTTAAGTGAAACAAAACCCTTTTAAAACCAACACATGTACAACAAATGAAGTCAAGAAAGTGCTTAAAGAAAGCAGAAGTTAAGCCAAAAGGAACGATCTGAAAACTACGAAGCAAGAAACAGAACAGAAGTCCAGACGTATAGAGACAGAAGATGTTTGAGATCGTGTGATAGTTACTCGAGAACTGAAGGTCCTATGGCCACGACGATCATCTTTTAGCACCTCCAACCTACACTGGAGCTTACGGAGATAAATCATCAGTCCGTCAGTTACACAACAACACAATACAACTGTCAAGCAGCCATAGAAACACACTACTAAAAACCAAAAATCTAACACAATACAAATGTTTGTATTTGTGACACACAGACATCTTAAAGCAAAGCGTTCTAGAAGAACATGATGTTCGACATGAAATAGAATTCAATATCCTTTACTTGATTCATTTACATTTATTCATTTGTCAGATGCTTTTATCCAAGGTGACTTACAGTATTATACATTATACATCTATCACTGTAGAAACAGGGGTAAGATGTCTTCAAGAACACTTCAGTTATTGTCTGCTGACACTGGATTCAAACCCACAACCTTCTGATCACGAGTCCAACTCTCTAACCAGCAGACAACAACTGACCCCAATCATCCAAACATCATTAATTGTGCTCATTTTAATTTCATTTAAACATGTTTATCAACCTGGAAAGGGTTGAACAACTACAAAAATCTAAGAAATGTATTTTGAAGTCAGCTTGGATAAAAGGTTCTCGCGGCAGTGTTTGCTGTGCGTAACTTTATGATTGTGTGAATTAGCAAAGTAACAAGGTGAATTTTGATTTCATGTCGACCTTCCGATATCATCTGACAGACATTTAAAGCACATACATGATTTCTGCAAACACATTTGATTAAACACAACACAGCTCGATTCAGAACAATTATAACAAACTAGAAGTTAAATCACACAAAACAAGAATTTCAATAAAAAAGTGACGTAAACCAAATATTGATATGAAAAACATTCTGAAATGTCCTACTCTAACAAAACTGTGCTAACGTCAATGAGAAAAACAGACAATAATAAGTAACGTGAGGTTGAAGACGAAAAAATACATATTTGTTTGAGAATTTTGTATGATTTATTTATTCAATTAAATCGTTCACACAAAATTGAAATACGACCTCTTCGAAACTCTTAAAAAATCTAAAATCTAAAAAAGTGCCAAGTCGAGGAACAAAAAAATAATTCAATCTTTTTATAATTGATTAAAAAACTATTACGTTTAACCAAACTATATGATACATAACTATATGACAACGTAAATTTATGGATATGTATGCAGTAATGTGAAAAAAAGAATAAATGACAAAAGCATGTAACAGAAAAATGAAATAAGAAATACAAATAATGAGATTGAATCTATGATTCAAATAAAAATTGAATTAAGAGGACTTGTGCTGTAATACACTACAAACTAAGGTAATACTACAACACACTCCCTTGGCACACACACAAAACATTCATTACACTTCTCACAACATAAACTGCACAAAACATCACGCAAACATCTTAATAACATCCGCACAACATCTACAATGTTTTTGCTTTAATATCTGCGCTGCCAACATGGGGCAATGTGGAGCGATTAATCACAAATAAGTATTCAAATAAATATAGAGTATATGTCAACTAATTCATACAGGACACGTGTTGGGTTATTATTGACAGAAGTTGTGTTATATGTCGCTGTCTGCGCAGGTCAATCTGATTCAAACTAAGATTAAAGATGAGCTCTTTACCTGGTCCAAGGTTGAGTACCTTGACTTCAGAGTGATGACCTCATCCAGGTGTGCTCTGAACTCTCGCCGCGACGCCTGGAGGAAGTCACAGGACAGTCACTCACCCAAACACACACACACACACACACACACACACACACAGTCCTCTTCTTTCTTATACACACACAAACTCACAGAGGCCAACCACAAAACCAATCCTCATTCATTCGGACACATTCATGAACATGCCCGACATGTAACAAACACACAACACAGACACACACAGACACACACACACACACACACACACACACACACACACACACACACACACACACACACACACACACACACACACACACACACACACACACACACACACACACACACACACACACACACACACACACACAGCTCCAACACACAGCAATATAACACACACTGCCATGATGTGAACAAAAATAACATGAGCATCTGAACTTAACACAGAACACACACCATCATCCAAACAAGTCAATAGATCTAAAGTGGAGTGTCAAACTTCATTCATTACTGTTACGAATAAACCTGACA
>CM065658.1:23432772-23472772 GCA_033220385.1 Triplophysa yarkandensis
GAGCAGTGTTCTCCAACCTCCAGAGAAAAGGTCTGGAAAAGCGTTTTGAGATCCAGAAATATGTGACGAAACCTGACAGAAACAGCTGGCTGCCATGCTCGGCCTCACCGATGCACAGGTGACATTCACATTTATTCAACTATCTACAATCGTCAATCATGAAATATTAAACAGGCATTTCAATAACTCCTCATGAAATAAACCTGATATTAAAGGCTGGAGTTTATAGAAAGATGAAACTTTAATATGAAATAATCCTCATTGCGACACATGTTGGGGGAAATGAAAGTCAATTAGAAGGAATTCTTGCACATTTGGGAGGGTAACAGTTGGGTTTCATTTCAAAAATATTCTAATTTAAGATGTTGAGCAAGAGATTCTCGAGCATTTTATATGACAAAAATCTTTTATATGTGATGACATTTTGCAAATGCTTTTTCACACAAAATAATATTATTGTATTGTCTCTAAATATGCAAAATTCTTAGCAATTTTATGCGTTAATTCTAAACATTTATACACATTTGTTGTAAAAGTTTTGATGTAAGAATATATAAAAAATGCAAGATGATTATATTACAAAAGCATATCATACGGAAATGATTTGAATAATTATAACGAAACTGTGAAATAAATTCACGTTTCAACATAAAACCATTATTGTAACAGTAAAGTGTGCTCTTGTTTTTAGGTCAAAGTTTGGTTTCAGAACCGACGGATGAAATGGAGACATTCCAAGGAAGCTCAAGCTCAGAAAGACAAAGATAAAGAACAGCCGGACAAATCCACGACCGAGACTGAAGCCAAAGATTCTGAGTGCGAAAGCGAACCGAGTGAGTCCGAATTCGAGGACGGACCGGAGGACAAAAGCGACGTGGACATCTGTGAACTCAATAAAACCAGTGTGATTATTCCCACGAGTCCAGAGGACACGATAAACCCCACGACAGAACCGGACACAAACACACAAATACTGGTGTAACATGAACGTCTTACAAACACAAACACACGACTCGAGCCACTTGACTTTCTTTAAGATGATTTGAAACTGAACTTTCATGAATTCAGACTCTGTTCATAAACTTGACTGTATTATATTTCTCGTCTGTAAGTATTTGCACTGAAGATGTAAATAAAAGTTTGTAACTGTTCCAAGTGTTGTAGTTAGAAAGAGATCAGTTCTATAATATAAATGTAAAATATTGAGGGATGATTCTGTTTCACACACAGATGTGAGATGTTACAACACAAGAATTCTCACTAAAGACAACATTACACAAGTCTTAACCCAGACGTTTACGCAACTGAGCAGGAATACATCTAACCAAAGGACTTGAGCTATAAGTCAAATCTTACGTCTAAAAGCAATATATATATCTATCATTTATACAATATACTATTTTATTTTAAATAATAAAAGCCACTTAAACCATATTAATATTCAGATCTATGCTGAAGAAGTTAAACTTTATTTTAAGTTAAAGTAAAAAGAAGTTAAAACTGTTTTATTTTAAATGTCAGATTAAGAACGTTTTCACACACTGGATCAAGTTCTCACTTGGTGATTTAAGTTTTTATAACATTAACCTCTCATGACTTGATGATGTTTGATTTACAACACCATCGTTTAATATCTTTGTCAAATTTAAATTAACATTTTAATGTTTCATGACTGTGACTTTGTTTCCCAATTGGTTTATTACTTACATTTGTAAAAAGTTATAAAATAGTTTGCAAAACATTTTAAATCTAGAAATATTGTGAAAGGCAGCTTATATGTGTTTTTTATAATGAGATTTAAATTGAGATAAATAGTTTTTCACATTGTTCAGTTTGTTATTTTCTAATCGGTACCAATAAAAAGCAGGTTTCCTTGTGACCACATACTCCATGTAGAGTGAAAACATGTCCCTGTATCAGTTTGATGCTCTTTATTTTACTCGTTTTACATCATAACTCTCTGATAAATGGTTCAGTAAATGTCTTTTGGCCTGTAAGACCTTTTGCATCAGGTTAATGCGATTCAACCGAGACTTTTTCACTCTGAAAAATGCAAGAGGGGTGAAATTTGGCATCTAACAATAAACAGAGAGCGAAGAGCTGGGATTTATAGTTTGTGTACGTTCACCGGCTCCAGATATCAGCAGCAGAGCGGATGAGTATGTTTTATGAATGTAGGTTCAGATCAGAAACTACTCCATTTATGGACTCCGACTGTCTAAGCTACAGTTCACATGCATGCAGAGAGGTGCAGTGTGTCATGTCAGTGCTGTAACTGCAAAACTATTCACGATTAAGACAATAATCATCCAGAAATATTATAGCCTACTGATATCATCACGAGATGAAGTATTATTCATTAAAGAAAAGACATGTATGAACACAACACAACACAACACAACACACTTTTGTGTTTGTGATAGCGGGAGGTTTAATGAAATTGTGAAGAGCAGCTACTAGTAAGAGTGGAGTGATAATGTAGAGAGCATTATGTCATGAACGCTTCAGCTCAACACACAGAAGTGTTCAGGATTGTAATGAACAACAGGCCTGTTAAGAGCATTAGTGTCCGGGAGAATAATTTGGAGTAAAAAAGCATTCATTAATCTGGAACATCCCAACATTTACTCGGTCCTGCACGGACAACACAATCATCATTATACAACAATAAAGCCAACAGTTTGTGGGAGTGTAAGTCTGTGTGTTATCAGGTTTTTGTGCACGTGTGTTTGTAAGTGTGTGGTGTTGTGAGTGTGACAAAGTGTGTGGGTTTACCGCGTGTGTTTGAGTGTAGGAGTGTTTATGAGTGTATATGTGTTGTGTTTGTTTGTGAGTGAGTGTGTGTGTATGCATGTGTGTGACATGTGTGTTTCTTTTGTCGCTCTGTCTCTGTCTCTATCTCTGTCGCTCTCTCTCTCTCTCTATCTCTGTCGCTCTCTCTCTCTCTCTCTCTCTCTCTCTCTCTCTCTCTCTCTCTCTCTCTCTCTCTCTCTCTCTCTCTCTCTCTCTCTCTCTCTCTCTCTCTCTCTCTCCCTCTGTCTCTCTCTCTCTCTCTCTCTCTCTCTGTCGCGCTCTCTCTCTCTCTCTCTCTCTCTCTCTCTCTCTCTCTCTCTCTCTCTCTCTCTCTCTCTCTCTCTGTCGCTCTCTCTCTGTCGCTCTCTCTCTCTCTGTCGCTCTCTCTCTGTCGCTCTCTCTCTCTCTCTGTCGCTCTCTCTCTCTCTCTGTCGCTCTCCTCTCTCTCTCTGTCGCTCTCTCTATCTGTCGCTCTCTCTATCTGTCGGTCTCTCTATCTGTCGGTCTCCTCTATCTGTCGGTCTCTCTCTCTCTCTCTCTCTCTCTCTCTCTCTCTCTCTCCTCTCTCTCTCTCTCTCTCTCTCTCGTAAATGATTTCACCAAAGACCACCTGAAGCACCTTTAGCACGGGTCTTTCTTTCTCTCAGTCCGGAAGAGAGTGAAAAGATCTCTTGAGATCATCAGTTTTTTACTTAAGCTCACATATTGAATTTTACTTCCAGCGCTTAAACAACCTGAACACTTTGACACTGACAATGTATTTTTCCGACCTACAGGTATAAGAGTCCCATGATGGTTTTATAGGTATGGAGACGGTTCCTATAGTGACAGTGTTGGGTTAATGACTTTATGTGAAACATTCAGCAGTTTTATCAGTGATCTCCTCCACATCTCGCATAAATCTCCCGTCTGAGCCGTGGTGTCAGGCTCTAATTCTCCTTCGTGAAGTTGTGAATTACGTTTGTATGCACAAACATGCAATAACAATAACAGTGTGAACGCTTAACATAATACTTCAGCGTTTGATTTGTGAACTGTCTTTAGAGCTTTTATGACCAGTATGGAGAAATCCCATCTGGCCCGGGATTTCACGTCAAAATGTTTCTTCTCTATTTAAAGTGCCGTTTAAATGTCCCTCTGACCTCCACAGACAAGGCGACGGATTCCTCTTACACACATTTTGAAAAAGTAGCTGCTTTAAACAAATGTGGCCCCCGTGTTTTTAGCCCCCAAACACATTTAGGGAAGGATAAATGACATAGACTGGGATGGAAGCAAAATATGTTTGACTACACTTTAATTTAATCAACTTATGTTTAAAAAAAAAACATCAAAGCACAAAATGCACATGATGTCATTCTATCAATACACACACAGGTATCACACTTATGAAAATCGTTAGACAAACAAATAGTGTGAACCAAAAGATCACTTACGATTGACAAATCCATCCCATAATATTCTTTTATATAATAAATACAATATTCAACAAATTATTCTGACATGACTAATAAAGTTATTAAATCTGGTGCTGATGGCCTGATTCTGTTGCTATGGTGACCTCATCCAGAGTTCAGGGTCACATCTTTCCTTATTTTATTGATGTCTTATAATCTGAGATTAGAGGTGTTAATAGACCGTTGTCTTCTCCTTGACTCAGGAAAAGTTAGTTGTAAGATTTTGTTTTGCAAGACCTATTGAAGCACATAACATTCAGCTGTATTCTCTGTGTGATGTATGAGGTACAGGAAAGATTTTTCTTTCATTAATGACACACCTCTGAGTTTCCACCTACTGAGGAAAAAAACTCTGTTTGCCTGTAATTTAACAGCCTGTCATGATGATTCAATAAGCACTGCAGTCCATTTCAGAAGAATAACACCATTGAATTCATTTCTCAACGCCTGTGCTGCCTGGGTGAAAGATCTCTGTTGTGTTTTAAAAGAACGCTTTGGATGATGACGATAATAAATTGTTAAACTAAATTCTGAAAACGCAAATGTTTCACAGGAATGAGGAATAACCTCTATATATGGTGTTAAAACCTCAGATGAGAGCAGATGGATATTACTGACAGTTTGGCTTTTTATCGTTCTCATTTCTTCTTTTTTAGACATGTAAAGACAGCAGACCATTCTGTTTAACTTGTTTCAGTATTTGTATTAATGTGTCCATCAACCTTTTAATATGCGTTTGCTGTTTATGTTGTGCATTCAAGATGAAAATATCTTAAAAGAAGTGAACATTAAAAATCCATTAAAAGTTCATGATGTGATATATATCAAAGTTTATAATAAATACACACAGGTTCAATTCATCTATCCAGAATTTATCAGAAGGGCGGCAGTTGACAAAATAAATGAGCAAGTCATTACACATGAACTCTCCGTCATTTCTCCATAAATTGTTGAAATCTACACAACGTTTCATTCTAAATTTCCTGCATTGAAGTGTCAAACATTCAGTGGTTCTGTAAGCTTCACTGTTCCCGGTGCAGAAACCGATCTGAGGGCACGGGAGCTGTCAGCACATTTCAGAAAGGTGCATTATCAAGCAATTTTCTAACATGCTTGTCGTTTCCAAGCAACATGGCTTTTCAAAAACCAAAAGGTTTTGCCAGCCAGCAGAGAGAGAGAAAAGAGCAAAGAGAGAAAAAAAACGATAGACTAAGAGGCATCTAAAGTTAAATTTAAAGATGTGTTTCTTTTGGACGCCTGTCTGTGAAGCTATAAACCAAGGGAGACATTTTCATACTCCACATTTTTCATGGTTGCGTTCAGAGTTTCCTCCCTTCCTTGCGCTCCACCTCGGCTTTGGTTACCTACTGCCGTACTGGCTTCAGACCACAGGCGACGGGGCATCAGCGCCTCATGAAAAACCCACCAGTGATCCCCCACCCACCCCCTTTGGACGGAGCCCGGTTGTCCTTGGCCGGCTCTTGGACTCAAAGCAGATCCTCGGAGACTTTAGCGCTTGGCCTCAAACTACTGAAGAATGCTTTCAACACCCGCATGATTTTAAAGTAATGCCTTGTGCACACACTTAAGTCCAATCGCTGGTGCTAATCTACAGACTAATAAATGAGTCACGTTGAGCGTTTTTCTGCCAACTCTGTGGCACGTTTGGTCTGTAGTTGGTTATTAATTAGTTTTAAGTGTTCCTCTGGTGAAGATATATCATGTGCCCTTTCCGTCTCGGCAGCGAGCGTGTTTAAAAACATTAACGCTGGTTATTATAACCCAGTTCAACTTGCAATGATAGAAAAAATAAAGAGAGAGACGCAAATTACTGTCATCAAAGGTGGAACAAAGAAGAGATTTAGCCCAGTTTCTATAATGGAGACGCCCGTGGCTTTAAGATTTATGCGGCGTTTGGAGTTAATGGTTTCAGCTCTGCGGCCTGTGAATGGCAAAGCCTTGAATGCTCGTACAGTATAAAACAACTGGACTACAGCTTACTATATCATAAATCCCACCGGAGCATCACAACACCAGGACATTTAAACCTTCCGTGTGTACATGAACAAATGATTACATCCAAATACCCCTCATTTTACGGAGAAAACACATACAGTATAATTCACCTTCAAACTAAAAGAAAAAAAGAAATGTATATTGTATTTACATAAATATAATGTAGTATTTATAAATACTAGTGTTATAGTTACAAGAATGAGAAATTAGAATTATGAGAATTACAAGACACTGTGAAAACGAATACACACTACATATCATGGTAATTTAACTTGGAAAAAGAATTTAATGTTGTTTTGGTTTTGTGTTATTATATTGTAATAAACTTATAGTGATAGCTCACCACCAAACAAACATTCTGTCATCATTTATTCATCCTCACATATTTAAACCTATATGACTTTCTCTTATCCGCAGAACACAAAAGAAGATATTTTGAAGAATATTGGTAACTGCCAGGCATTCACTTTCATTGGTTTTGTCTCCATACAATAGAAGTGAAGGGGCACTGTTGTTTGGTTACTAATATTCTTTAAAAAAAAATTGTGTTCTGCAGAAGAAACTCATATCATTTAGTTTGAAATTAAAAGGGAGTGAGTAAATGATTATAATTTTTGTAGTTTTGGTTGAACCATGAAGAGAGATTTTCAACATGAAGTACACATTCAAAACCCTCCGGTAAAGGAACAAAAGTGAATTGAAACTGTACTTAATTTAGGCAAATGAAAACAACTTAAACTGAATCACTTGTGGTTTACCAATACCTAGAAACTGTTTGTTTATGGATGATGGTTGATGCTGACTGACAGAAAAATGAAATGAACTAATTTAATTCAAAAGACACACTTCTACGTCTCTTCTACTTTAACACAATAAAAGCCACCAAACTACTAACAACACAATTTTAAAGTGCCTCATTTCATTCTCCCTTAATTCTATACTCACTTCTTAAAAACTTTTCATAAATTTTATGTCATAAATTCATAAATGACACTTAAGAAAACTTGCCAACAGGTTTCATATCATATCATGGGGACCAAAGAAATGTTGGCAACATCCCAGAAAAACCCAATAACTGCATAGAAACACCATAGAAACTAAACTGTAATGGAACCTACAGTACACAACCCAAAGCAGTCATGTCTAATCATCATAAATATATAAAAAAAACTTCAAATATGATTATAGGTCATTTCAAACTAAGTTAACATTTATCTCTTCATTTAAAAAGAGTGATGCTAATTAAAAAACTATAAAGCAAAGCAAACCAAACCAGCTAGATGCCATTCAGAAGAAAACTGTCAGCGTTTGTGAGATATGATTTGTTTAGAAAAGACGGTGTTTAAAACGGCTTTAATGGAGTTTTAGTGTGGACGGACCACCCTGAGTTTCACTGCTCTTGTCTTTAATGGACTCATTTCTCATGAACGTAACAATAATGAGCTTCATTATCAGCTTCTTTATCCCTGACACTGACACACCACGAGGAGGAGAGGGAGAGAGATGGACGTGTGTTTATTGCTCTGCTTGTTAAAGTAGGAGAGAAGATAAACACAACACAAGTCCAGTTTGTGTTCTTCTGCTCCAAAGCAAACATGACAAAGATCACAAGAGACCAATGAGACACTGAAGGAGAGAAATCTGTGTTAAACTGTAATACAAACCTGTGATTCACAATGAAAACACTAGCACAAAATAAATGATCACAGAAAAACGGTATGTATTCTGTATAACATGACAGAAATCGTATTGCTCTTTCCCTTCTCAGACGTCTCAAGTGAGTCTCAGATGGGTCTCATACAATTGTTAAAAGAGAATTCAATGAGAGCGTAACAGTTTAAACACAAAGATGCTGGAGATTTAAATGAATGTTAAATAATTTGGATTTGTGAATCAAATATATTTGAGTTCACAGTGAGATCTTCATATTGACTTTTGATTGCTGATTTGACAAATCTGAGCTCAGTTTGAGACATTATTGAGATCTCTTCTGAAACTCTAATGGAGTCATTTTTGAGATTATGCCTCATTTTCTCATGAGACACAAATAAGACTAAATGATGTTTGCATTTGCTCTATAAGAAATACATGAGATATTCAAGAGATGTCATGTGTGATAATAGACTACAATGTTGAAATAACAGTCATGCTGGTCAGCTGTAACCACAGAAACGCTCATCCAAACACAAGGAAAAGAAGGTGAGCGATTTTTAGAAAGTTACAGGGTTTCACATCTCCTCACCGATTCCTCATTTGTCAGATCGTCAAGGCCAGACATGAGCTCTACTCACGGTTATTAGCGTTCAGTGATGTCACAACACATCATTGCTGTCACGTCACGTTTATCTGGAATAACTCTAAAACTATGGAACGTGGCTCAACCGACGGATATTATCACCTCATCTGGCACAGAAAATCCCTAAATCCCTAAAACAGTAAATAAAATACAACTTCCAAAACCAATATGTTCATTTATACACCCTCATTTGGCTGTAAAAATATGTGACACAAAAGAAGATATTTTGAAAAATGTCTCTGTGATTTGGTTTTGAATAAGGGAAGAAACTCATCCAGATGTGATGTAGCATGATGAAGAATAAATGACAGAAAACATATAATCAGATTCTGACAAAACCACTCAGCCTTACAAGTTTAATGAAAACTAACAGTTTGCTGTCAAATAAACAACTCTTCATCGTTGGTCTCTCTCTCTCTCTCTCTCTCTCTCTCTCTCTCTCTCTCTCTCTCTCTCTCTCTCTCTCTCTCTCTCTCTCTCTCTCTCCCTGCTTTATCTCTCTCTCTCTCACACTCCTCCAACAAATGTTTGAGTTTAGAAGCATGACATCTATCAGCTAATCATTACAACCTCAGGTCCTGACCCGACACACTCCTGGACTGAAAACCACCCGCACCGGCGCTTTGATTGAAACACAGAGCAGAGGAAACCATCATCTGCACGCTGTCTCAAGTGCCACTTCAGGTTATTTATTTGGATGGATGGGATATTTTGGCAAATTCCCGAGTATTAACCATTATATGAGCTCTTTCACGACTGGAGACGAATCCCGACTGTGAACACACACACACACACACACACACACACACACACACACACACACACACACACACACACACACACACACACACACACACACACACACACACACACACACACACACACACACACACACACAGACACAGACACAGACACACACACACACACACACACACACACACACATAAACATCACTCCCATTGTGTCTGGCGGACGGGCGTCAGACACTCTCACACCCTCTTTGACACAATCACACCCTTGTAAAGGTGCTGTTGTGATCCATCACATGCTTTGATAACACACATCTGCTTTCCTTCAGGTCCTTAAGCTTGATACACTCTGATAGTTAAACAGCAGTCATCTAGTTGCTTTGACTCATCAATATAACATAAAACATTACCCGTCAAAGATCACTAGCTCAATCTATATTCATATTTATTATCTAAATTGTATAATTATTGACTGAATTTCTTTATATTTATATTTCAAACATTCAAGCATTATGACTTCAGTTAAGATATTTTATCAGATAACGTGAAACGAAGAAAAGAAAACGATCATCTGTCACCAACAAACTAACCATAATCCTTATATGTAATTACAAATGCTATCAAAGGTGTTTTTAATCACATGAATTTCTTTGATAAGTTAACACTTAAAGACACTTCAAAACTAAATTAAATAAATGCTGACATCTATTATAAACATTTTCTCCGGTAAATGATTTTATGGGATGATAAGCATTACCTTTTGTATATCGGCCAACAAGATAACTTTGTGACAAATAACCCATAAACACAAAGATTTATGGTCAAGGTTTCTTAAACTATCCTGTGATATGATTCCGTTTTGTTGAACTGTGATTTGTCAAAAGAGAAACAGATAGTGACCTCAGACTTTATGACCTTAAACATGTGCGTCTGCTTTAATCCATCTGTGTTTCAACAACAACTCTCGTTTCCCGATCATTTTATTCTTTGCAGCTTCACAGAAAACCATCAAAGAATTCTGAAAGAAATTAAAGTTTGATATCAGCTTCAAAATGTACCGAGCACAGTTTTTAAGAAAAGTAATTTAAAATAAATCTGAAAGCAATTTAATTTGATCAATAGTTGTAGAATTTATATTTATTTTTAATGTATTTAATATTTTTTATGTATTTAACACACATATAACTTGAATAGATGTATGGAGAGAACTGCATTTTTGAAGTCTATTATTATATTGTGAAACAGAAAAAATAAAAACATATGCCACTTTTTTGTCTACTAAATTCTATGCGTCAGTCTGTGCTTTCATAAGCCCTGACAATGCATCACAGCTAGACACACATTTTTTTTGACTGATCCGTGTATTTACATATTTAAATATTCAGACATAAACATGTATTTAATTGTTTTTCCGACACCGAATTAAACTAAATAATGTTACAGCGCACATCTTGTTTCATTATAATTTATTTATAATGCAATCTATTTTTTTGGCGTCGTCTGTTTACCATGTCATGTGTATTCTGCTTATCATTACAAATGTCTGTAGTATCATCTATCTCTTTAAAACTTCGGTCCAAAAAGCCTTCATTGAAAGGAAAAAGATCATGGCTTCTGTAAATCTGGCTAATACATAAACAGAAATGTTTTAAATGAAGATAACATTTAATATTGAGCACAGGACACTGCAGAAAAAGTAGTTTACATTCTTTGTCGAGTCGTCTTGAACACGGGCCAAGAGAAATATGAAACGTTTCAAATGCGTGCATTTCAATTATTTATTGGGCTCCAACTAAGCTCAAGCGTTGTCCCTTTTTTGAGGGGCCTAAGACGAATGTTGAGCCCCGCCTCGAGAGTGGATGGGAGTAAGAAATCACCTACGCTCGGTAATCGCTTAAAACAACACTATATTTACTGACTAATAAGCAGCCGGCGTTCCAGGCCATCCCCTCCCTCTGAACAGGATTTGGGACCTCCGACGAAAAAGCCTGTTTGATTTACGTCAGGTTATTTGGGAAGGCTTTCGTTTGGAATAGGGAGGAGAGGAAACAAAGAGTGCAGAGATTTCATAATTCTTTGTATATGTCTGGAAGTCTTCCACACATTCCGATTTTCAACCAATTTACGTCCAAACAGAATGACCCCTGAATTAATGAGGCTCTCGCCTCTAGTTCCAGCACCGCCGAGGTCAAGTAAATCATCCTCTACGGCTCCGATCTTCCTCTGCGTTCTCCCTTTCTCACTTACATTTTACGATAACGGACAGACGCGGACCCTGAGAAAACCCACCTCATTGACACGTTCTGTCTATCCAGCGGCCCATTTTTCACTGCGAGTGCACCAGGCGCTGTAAATGGGCTTTTAAGGGAGTTTTGGTTGGATGATGTACGAGCCTCGGCTCAGAGTGGAGGTCAAAGGTCGCTGTGTTAGCTTCATGTTGCTGCCCGGCATGTTGATGTTATACACATTTTTCACTGGGGGCTTCCCCGGTCTCCATTCCCTTTCCCATTTTGCTCCGAGTTTGGTTACTGTGATTTAGCGGCTCTTGTTCCTTTTGAATTAACATTTTGGAGAAGTAATTGCTAAATCATCCGGGGCACATTTAAACGCATACAATTATGACATCATGGACAGTAATGCCTAATAGAACATCACCTCACTCATAACCACTGGAAATAAATCAGACAAGGTTTTACACGGCGAATGGGTTCCGTCACGATGTCTAAATGCCATTTACATTCGACATATTCCAACGATAGCATTTTACAATCGAGAGGAAAAGAATGACTACATTTCCCTACAGGACCTTTCGGGCTTATACGTGCTGGCTAGCAGCGATTAGCGTTCGCTTTACCGGATCCGAAGATTGCTGAAATTGCATGGAATTAATTACAGATTCATCATGAATGGCTTTATATGCTTCCATCAGAGGGGCCAACATTATGGACCAACATCCCATCCTAGTGTTGCCAGCAATAAAACCTCTATTAGTCTAAGGGGTTTTAGAAATAAATACATTGATATCAGTTGCAATGCATACTTATTTGGTTATGCAAGGAAAATATGAAACTTGTAAGCTTAACTTAGTTTAACAGTAAAGTGATTTATAAATTTGGCTGTGGATACATGAGATTTAATCCTTCTTAAACACAGAAATAAAGTAACAGTAGGCTTGTAACAGAGATGGCAATAGAGTGGCAAACGTTTTAAAGCTTCAAAAGTTTTATATCAATATTAATGTTTACATTTATTTGTATAACAATTAATCTACATAAATTAGCCATCAATATATTTATGTATCAATATTTGTATAATGTATTAATTAATAATGCACAAACACACCGGCCCAAAGGTTAACTTTCAGTCTACCAAGAGGTTAAAATTATTACTGTTAATATTAAATGAATAGTAATTATTAGTATTAAATTAGTATTAAAAACTGTAAATTAACTTGATTTGAAAAAAAGCAAACTTTCGGTCAGTATTAAATCATTATTTACTAAACCCTAAAGTAATGTTTTAATTTGTTATGGGATTATTCTCAGAATAACAGTTACATTTATTAATAGATTAGTCGTCCTGACAGTTGTCTGTATAAATCGGTTCTGTCTGCAATTATAGCCATTACATACTTCAGCCACTTTAAAATAAATGACACTGTGATGTCAGCCGGCCGCTCTGAGATTAAGCAGCGATGCAAACTTCTTGGACGATGTTTCCAAGGGAACACCTTGATGGCTATAATTACTGTCATCTTCTAAGAGTGATGAGAGACACCAGAGGTCCAAATAAACCTAAAATGCTTTCGATATAATAGATGGCTATCTCTTTGTTTAGAAATTCCACAGAGCATCTGCTGCACATCTCTCTCTCTCATAAGTGATTTTGTCTTAAGTCACCGTGGTAGCGTCCAGGCTTGTGGTTTATTGAAGGAAAATCACGTATGTTTAAGTATTACCGGGATTCTTGGAGTACACTTTGATGATCTGCCTGTGCCAGTTAAATACGACTCATCCAAAGGTTTTGTTTATGGAAGCTGGAGGACGTTGTTGGCATGACTGCCGTCAGCACCCAAGGCGTCTGTCCTCTAATGCTTCTGCTGCCTAAAATGGTACAGAAATAAGACGCTAAAGGCCTGTCACGTGTAAAAAAAACTATACTTCCTACAAGAGAGATCAATGGACAGTTAAAAAACTTCAAAGACGATGGAGAAATAATTTCATCTAACATGACTGTTTTTTCACGAGTAAATATATGATGCTCTGCAGTGACGTTAAAAGAAATTTACAATGATCTTTTTTTGTGGTGGGTGGGTTGAGAATATATATGTTTAGTGTGTATTGGGCAACAGATTTACCTGACAGAGCTTTAGAATGGTTTGGAAGAGGTCCATATTCATGATTGTTTTGGCAAACGAATACAAGAAAATGTGCGGGTGCGCTTAAGTCTGGGGTGGCATGATAGATCCGTCTTTCTGTGGCCAAAACCACTATTTGATGTTGCCTTTCATAAGAGTTTCTATTTCAGTCTTTTCTGCCCACACTGGTGCTTCCACTTGAAGGAATGTGACTGTGGAAATATTGTTTAGATATTTTGAGTTTTTCTTTTGATTGAACAGATCTCACCGCTCCCAGTGTGATGTTAATAATGAGCTTGGCATATAATGCGGTCTTAAATCTTGAAGGACAATCATATTGGCTTGGGTTTATATAAAAACGGTATCTGAAGAGTTACCCGATTTTGGAAATGAACTCTTTACATGTAAATCAGTTCGATGAATTGTATTTATATTACAGTGTAGGATATCAAGTTAAACAATTAGAGGGACTTACCTGTTGAGATTTAAAAATATTTCTCTCAAAGTGACTGCTTGGAGGGCTTGGTGTCATAAGCCAAAACCAAACAGTGTTTCCGAGGTGGAGCAAGATTTTACATTTCCTGGAACATCAGATGTTACACCTACTTCTGTGCTCTGCAGAGAAGAAGAAAGAATTCACACACGTTTGAAATAACAAGAAGGTAAATAAATGAAGATAAAAAAATGATATAAAGGGTTAATACAGAGTGGATAGCCTTCATATCACATTACACACATCATCTAGTTCAGCTGCCAAACCAAACACTGAAAATCAAGCCTTTGCAACGCTACACAAATCTGTGCCAGAATTATACCAGGCCCTGTGGTACAGTTCTTCTTATTCCAGCGTTGCCATCCAACAACGGCTTTGTCTGACTACAAAAAATTATTACTCACATAATCTACACCAAATGATTGAGGATTTTCCACTTCTCACTCCACAGCAGTACACGTTGTGCTCAAACGAGACGGTCAGAGAGAAAATACAGCCATGATCTTTAGAGGAACAGCCATTGCTGTATCTCATCCCTCTTTCAACACGGGGAGAGAAGCAAGGATCCCCTATCGATCTCTTTTATTTCGCTATGCGCGCCAACGAGCAAAGTGTTCGTTTAGAGATTTAGAACGGCCGAGAAACAGCACAACTGCTGAGACAAAAAGGCCATTCAAAACCACAGGTATGATTTATGAAGGGGGACGAGAGACCAGCGCAAAATTAATTGTAGGAAATGCAAGAGTAGGCCACAGATACTTCCAAGATATACTTTCACTGGCTCCTGGACCTATGGAAAGCCTGGGTGGCCCTTATGACCGCTTCCTTTGGTTTTCCATGGTAATGTCGTTGATTTGGGCCGCGCAAACGCATCATCGCTGCATGCGAGACATCGGGTCCACTTCGTACACTTGGACCAGCTCAACAACAGCTTTTGTGTCTGTGGCCAATGATTTCAAGTGTAGTGTTTATTCTGGTCTCACAAGCAAATCAAGCCTTGAATTGGTTTTGCATGGGTTTTAAAGCGTGGAAAGCCACATGAGACATTACAGTCAGCAGAGAGATTTCACTAACACTTAATAGTTTCTCATGACATCTGTAGAATACTGCTGAGAGGTTTTTGTTTTAAATGGACTGACGTTAGAATGATGTTTAATAGGTGTGACGCTGGGCTGATGCTCAAGTCTTATTCATATCTGTTGATGGAAAATAATGCTGAGACGGACAGTGCTGATGCATTTCTAACATAAAAACATCTTATTGTGTCTTGAGTGAGCAGTATCTGTATGAACAGTAAAGCAAACACTGCTGAAAAGACAACCGCATAGATAAGCTGGTGTGCCTTCTGATAATCAGTTATAATAAAAGATTAAATGTTTTGTATTTTACTAAATTAAAAACATGAAAGAATGAGATTCAAATATTTTAAAAACAACTCATTTAAAAAAGTAGAATAAAACATATATAACGGGAATGGCATGACATTCATTAACCAATTTACTTACAGCACTTTAGAGCTCATCCAGGCATGTCCGTTGAGTATAAAACTGAAACTGAAACGGTGTTCATCACCTCAGAAGGCGTCCGAATTCCCAGCCCTGGCCAGGACGCCCTGCAGATGTCACTCCGACCCTTTGGGTTCCCATCCTAAAGCTGGCACCATTTCTAGCGCCTCATGTTTTGTGAAATAACAGAGGATGTAAGGCCCATTACTCTATATTTGTAATATTGTAAAGAGGTAAGTGGAAGCCAGTGGAACATTTTGTAAATCTCGAGTCACCCCAAACCGCCGCGTGGACGATAAATGCGCCGGGCTCTCCAACAGGATATCCCCTTAGACTCGCTCACCGCAGCCATGATGAGAATAACAGAGGGGGCATTATTTTTCCTCAACAGTTCGGGAAGGTGATAAAGGGCTCTCAAATCCTCTCACAGGGTGTAGCGGTACACACGCATTAATTCAAATCGACAAAAACCTCTGTGTCCTTACCAAAGATTTCACTCTCGGTTTTCTCAAGTTTAAGTCGTTTGTAACCATTTTCAGTTGAGTGAGCCGTGCTTTAAACACCCTGTGAATCCATGAGTAATATTCTAGAATTCTGAATATGAAGAGGTGCTCAACATGTGTTGAGCTCGTTGTTTATGTACTTTAACATCATTAACACTTTAATAGTTACAATTTTGTTTCAATGTAAGATTTCATCTTGGGTTTTCCCATAATCCTCATATCCAAGATTCATTAGAACAGGAAGCTGTTCTTCTTCTTAAGTATACAGTCACTTCTAAATATTTGTTTTCTTTGCATTTTCTTTATTGCTCTGATCTCATTTTACTGCTGTCATAGCACAAATACACTTTTTACTTTTCGAGGCTGATGTAAAAACTCTCATAAATGATAATTTTACCTGTGGGATGTGAGATTGTTTTCCCTCTTGGCACAACAACGTATGAAATATTTGGCAAAGCATCTGCTAAAATTATTACTAGATGTGGCTTCCTTTGAAAAAGAAAAGAGTTTTGCACAGAACACTGTTTGCACACTTGATGAATGTATTTCACTGTCATGTATTCAGTTTCAGATGTTATGAATGTTTATTACTGTTAAAGATCTTAAGCAAGATCTTAAGACATTAAGACATAAGCAATTCTTTGGTAGCCCCATGATGGAGTATTTATATTGTTTATTTTACAGGGGCATTCCAAACCTACATTAGTGTACACTAGCAAGTGTGTATTCTCAGCTATCTACTGTAAGTGTTTATAAACAAGTTGACTGTACTTCAATTGAAAATTGTGATTATTATAGCTAAAGACAATACCTCAAAACAACTAATTTGACATATGTAGATTTAGAAAACTAAAAATGTTTTACATATAAACAGGTTTGTACATTTAATAACTCCAAAAAATGGACACATTTGATGGCAGACGAAACTACAGAAAAGTAACAATATTTAATAATGTGTGTGGGTAATGATTGTATGTTAATAAAGTGCTAACGATTTCTTAACACTGCCTTAAACACTTCCTCTATTTCTGTGCACAAAAAAACGCACAGTTAATGACAGCGTGTGTGATAATCTATCGATGTGCAAAGACTCAGATAAAGGGAAACAGGAAGATGAAACAATGTGTCATATCCAGAATAGGGAAGTTCATTGGCCACAATGGTATTAATACAGTTACTTGAAGAAAAGCTGGAACAATCACTGCGGTTTTTCTAATCGAAGATCTCCGAAAACATAAAAATACATCTCGAAACAGATTATTTTCCAAAGGCCTCGCCGATATGCAAGTGTAAACAATACGGGAAACTACAGATATGTGTTGATGATATACACACTTACACGTCTGACAAAGATAAACACATGCTAGAGTCTGTTGTTACCTGATGCTATGATCATTTAGAGAAGTTAGAACCACTTTCACACAGTAAGAAACCAAACTACATGAACACATAGGCAGCTGTCTACTCTAAAATGAGGAGTTTCAGTTCTGTTAAAGACACCTTCAATAAGTTGCAACATCTCTGACCGGCCGTTGAAATGTTTAGATCATATCATAAGGAATTGCAACACTTAAAAACGACCGCAATTGTTGTGTACTAAAGTGGTGTCATTTTAGTCTGGACGAGATGTAGTGGTTTGTTCTGCAGAACTAAAAACCGTTTTAAATGCCTATAATTCCATCAAATGTTTCAACACACACATGTGTATACATACACACTGCAGTTTATACAACAGTCTAAAAATTACAACTGTACATCATCCTTCGCACAGCTTCTCACTGTATTCAGATTACGTTCACTCTGCTGTACCTTAACATATTTTTATGCACATCTTTGTTAACATTATGCAGAACGTGTATACTCTGTGTTTAGTGTTTAATGTATGTATGTACACTCTGTGTTGAACGTTTCGACTGCGTTTGTCTATAGTACACTGTGTGTACTTATTATATGTATGTGCATATTGCACGCTGTCTTATGTTGAAGTCTGTACTATATGTTATATGTTACATGTTAACTGTTCTGCAGTTTTTCAGAGCAAGCTCCCAAGTCATTAATGTGCCAATGTGCTGTGGTGATGTGACAATAAAAGTGACTTTGTATGCTGGGGTGCCACCAATCTCTACAGACAATTTTAATAACAATTTTAACACATTACGTATGCTTACTATTTTGTTATTCTTCGGGTTAGAATGTTCAATCCTGTTTGGAACCGATGCCGTCACACATGCCCGCACAGTTTTGCCATGTGTGCAAACACAAACTTTTTATTTCCTATTTCCGTTGGCACAGTGTTCCGAGATTGGCGCTAACAATGCCAGAGACATGGGCTTGAGCCCATGGATCGCACGCTCTCAAAATCAAAAGTAATTTTATAATGCAATTTATGTCATTTGAATTAAAGTGTCTGGCAAATGCATAAATGTAAATGTAAACTTTAAATCTTCTGAACATCGTAAATATAAATGTAAACAAAATTAATACAGAACCAAAGACATTGGATGTAAAAATGAATAGAGAATGTACAGGAAATGTAAAACACTGATATGATGTAATTTTTAAAATTGTGAATTGAAACTAAACAGAGCAAGTTGAAAAAAAGGTTTTTTAGAAATCTTTCAATTAACACTTTACTGAAAAATTATTATTATTATTATAATTATTATTATTATTATTATCATCACTATTATTATTATTATTATTATAATTATTATTATTATTATCATCATCACTATTATTATTATTATTATTATTATCATCATCACTATTATTATTATTATTATTATTATCACTATTATTATTATCACTATTATTATTATTATTATTATTATTATTATTATTATTATCATCACTATTATTATTATTATTATTATTATCATCATCACTATTATTATTATTATTATTATTATCACTATTATTATTATCACTATTATTATTATTATTATTATTATTATTATTATTATTATTATCATCACTATTATTATTATTATTATTATTATTATTATTATCATCACTATTGTTATTATTATTATTATTATTATTATTATTATTATCATCACTATTATTATTATTATTATTATCACTATTATTATTATTATTATTATTATTATTATCATCACTATTATTATTATTATTATTATTATTATTATCATCACTATTATTATTACAAATAGCTCTAATAATCAAATGCAGCTTCAATAATAAACTAGATTTATTATACCGTCAACATTATTTGCAAAAAGTGAATAAATTATATAAATAGATAAAAAATTTTATACTTATTTTTGTTGTAATGTATTTATTTTTAATCTGCCAATCAAAAATAATTTTAAATTAAAATCAAAATATAAGAAAATGTTTTACTTAGATTTCTATAGGAGAGGTGCTATAATTCCTCACATAATTGTTGATATATTTTGATGTATGTAATGTTTGCGTTACCTGTGACGTGTCTGTGACGTGTCCTGTTTTAATTGGCTGCTGTGTCGCTGCAGTTCACCTGAGGGGAAAATATCATGTTAGCATAGCATCAGTGCTAGTCACATGTACATTGTTAATGGGTTACAAAATCACATTTGAATATTTTTCTAGAAAGACTTTCATTTAAATATTCATGTATATTATGTCCCGCTCATATCTATCCTTACATGTTTAAAGCTGTATGTGGGGATTATTCTGTACAGAAAACACTTTACCTGTATCATCACAATAATAACCGGAAATGATTTAATGTGTTTACACAACAAATATCGCTGAAGAAACGGACGTGACGTCATCCTGCGCTCTTAACACGTCATCATCGTCCGCAGAGCACGTGACTCCCGCTTAATCTGCGCAACCCGTTTCCGGTTTTCCGGCGATTAATTTAATTAATTTCTTTTGTAGAAATAAACTTCCGTGCGTTTACATTTGTGTGTTTTACTGACGTTTATAAATATCCAATATCCATAAATATTCTGCCATTAAAGCTAAATATTATAATAATTTTACTGGTTATGTTGACGTATTTTCACGAAGTCCAAGTTCTAAATTTTTTATCAAATTCTTAAAATTGACTTGTGTGTTTGTTTTTTATGTATGTTTATTTAAGTATAAATCACTATTTATTATTATTGTATTTATTTATTAAAAGTGCTATTTTAAAACTGAGCTTAATTGGCTTTTTCAGGTTAGACATTTTTAAAGCTACATATTTCCTTTCTTTGATTTTAAGAAGTTTAATTATATTAAGTGCATTAAAATCACATATGGATTATGTCAGCATAACAAAAAGGCAAATCAAAATAATTAATTTCATGTCGCCATCGATCCCTCACAATGTATTTGTTCTCTATATTTGAGTTTTATTCTGAAATAAAAAACTTTTGTTGTGTAGTGATGGAGAAAGCCTAAATGTTTGGTGATAAGAGGTCATAAGGGGTCATAAGAGGTCATGACCCCTGGACACTCTTCAGATATTCCCAGCATTAGCGCTCATTACCGAAGAGTTCGGTGATTTATTCCTGCGGCTGGGATTTACGTACAACGCCTAATGTTCTTATGATTTAAACCGCTCTGGAGAACAGCGCTCTATATATGAATTCATATTTACACAGCTTGAACATCACTTGACTGTAATGTCGGAGTGTTGCTCGGTGATAGAACGCGTTTAAAGAGACATCCGTGTCGAGGAACGTTTAACCCGACGAGGGACAGAAATGTCTGGAGGTCGACCCCCTCAGGACTTCTTCCGCACATTTATCAAAGTCTCTGCTTTAAAGGCTCATTTACAGCACAGCTGTCGTGTGCTGAATCGCTTCATGTGAGGAAAAGATGAGAGCGCTTGTGTCTTAAAGTCCTGAAAGATCATCTGGTAAAGATACAGATTTACACGACGAGTGGGCCCGGATCTTCGTTTACACCTTCGTGGTTTTCCGTATGCACAGAATTCATTTGGCAAATCTAGATATAGAGTGTTTAAACTTTGTCTTGTATATTAAAATCCTCGACTATTGTAAGTCGCTTTGGATAAAAGCGTCTGCTAAATGACTAAATGTAAATGTAAATGTAAAATTCTTTTTTTATTGTACAACACAATTACATTTTTGGATACTTATGCATCAGATTTTAATTATCATGTGATAAAAGGGGGCTTAAAAAAGTTTTCATGCTATACATTTCGGGTGTGGAGAACCAAAAACTCTCGAAGCCCTTACACATTTCTGGGAACTCGGTCGCGTCATGCTTTTATTTGGTAAAAATCAACGACAACATCTTCTAACAATGAAAATAAAGAAAATACGTCCACTGAAATATTTCTCAGGAAAACAGATCCGACTTTAGAACACAAAGGACTATCAGTCACGTTCAGATCAAGATCCATAAACCCGCTCGAATTTGTCATCTTTATTATGTCTTTGTTGAACTGCATTGAATGCAAATCGTCCCCGCATTTCCTGCGACATGATGGCCTCTAGTGGAATTCCTAGGATGGACACGGACATCTCCATCTCTGCAGCCCCGCCGAGCACAGCTGGCTATGACATTAACACCGGGCCGTGACTGACAGAGAGTTTGGCCTTGAGCCGGGTCCTCCGGGGGCCACCGCAGTACATTCGGCTCTCCTCTCGGCCCGTTGATTTACCGTCCTCAGTGGCTGTGCGTTGATCCATTTCCCCTTTCAGTTTGCTCACAGGGCACCCCAACAAAACGTCCCCCAGTAATATATTTGCTTTATGATTTCCTGAGGAGCCCGTGAAGGGAAACAAGCGACCCGCTCCCCTGCACCTGTTCCAGTTAATGTGCGGGCCGGTCCGGCGTACTCCGCCGACTCTTTCTTGGGGATTTGAAAGGGGCCAGTGTGTCACAGGCCTGAGCGTGGATCTGGTGTTTCAGGGCGAGCAGCGGGTGGACGGGACAGATAGCGCTGGACATCCCGCTGCGTGCGCAGGATTAACATGTGTGCTGGGTGTTTGTGTAAGGTTACGCGTGACGCCGGTTGACATTCATAAGGCAAATGTTAGGAGGTTTACACAAGTTTTACATGCTGCAGATGTGCCGATCACTGACTGGCGTGTGTGAAAAACACGTCTAATATTTCCTGACTCGGTTTATCAAAGATTCTTTTCTTCAGTTCACATTTATTAGACCACCAACACTTCTTGCAATAAAAACATTCAGACATTCAAAACAAGACACGCAAACTCTTTAGCTTCTAGAACCTTTATTTAAAACACATTTAAAACATAAGAATGTTGTAACAATACATTTTGTCCCATAGATTCATATCTGTCTGTTTGAATTGCTGATATTATTTAAATATGTTTATTTGTACAAACTTACAAAAACAATGGAAAACAAATATATAACTATTTGTATGTTGGTTTACTTCTGAGCTATTAAACAAAACGTTAAAACAAAATTCCGTTTTTGAATTTTGGTCTGCTGAAATGATTTTTCCTGGAGACTTTCTGATCAAAATGTAATATCATGAGACACATTTGTGAGTCAATCTGAAAACAGACCACACACATTTATAAGTGATTTATTCGAGTTGAACTGTGTTTTTCTCGATGGCACTGCTCGTGTTCTCTGTGCGTTTGTTGCTCTAGAATCTCATTGATGACCTCAAACTCTTGTCTCTTCGTTCACCAGTGGGAAATGTTAATGGCTGATTGTGTTCTGTCACAACCTCACGGCACCTTTGACCTTCACTGCTAAAGGAAAAACCATAAAGCGATTCGAGAAAGACATCATCAGTCTGTTATTTTACATTCATTGTCTAAGAAAGAGAGATTTAAAGCGTCTGGAACGGTGACTTAACCTTCATTTACACACATCACGATCTATTCAAGCATTTTATATCAGTCTGTTCTTATTCAGCATATTGTTATTCACTCAATTTCTCTGCTTCTGTTCCCTCAACACACCGTCCATCGCTTCTAATGGCTTCCAAAGGAACAGTTTCCACCGGCGGAAATGTGAGAACGTCAATTACAGGCCTAATTTGAGAGTAATCTCACTTAGCTTATACAGCCCAGGAGGATCTCCAAAACTTCCTCATGACGTTGTTTATCACACTCAGAGTTTTGGACTCGTGTGGTGCTCGGCAGATCTCATCAGCAGCTCGACGCTGTTGACGGATTTTGGCCCAACTCTTCTTTTTCCTTTGGAGCGCTCCCAGATGTAATGGAAGCTGAGAGGTAAATTCACAGAATTATGGGAGGAAGTTGCATGTGGCACAGTCTGTTATTACTGTCACATGCATACAGATCAGAAGATTTGAAAGAACCACACGCACTTTAAATGAGTCTTATTTTAGTTTACATTTCTATAGGCCTTCTAACAAACAACTAATTCCTTCATAGTTTATTTGAACAAAATACTTTATGCATTCTCTTGTACAATGGTGGAGACTCTTGAGATAATGTGTACGAATCCATCTTGTCTTTTCTGTGAGATATCTTTTATTTGACAGCCTCATGTAAACTTTAAAGCTCTTTATTTGCATCTCGATAAACATGTGAATTATCTTGTGTTGTGTAAACACATTAGAGATGAATACATGAGTATGTGTCGTCTAGACTTCATGTTTTAAACAGGCTATAAACCAACGAATCCCAGAATCGTTCATCATATTGTGAATGAATCAGCGAGTGTGTGAGTCAAAGTCAGAGAATGGCCAGAAAGCATCATTGACTTCACAGATTTTGGGCCCATTAACCGAGGAGGTGCTCATGAAAACAGAAATAAAAGCAGCCGCCCAAAGCCAGTGATTGCCGCTTCCTCAAGCTTTCCACTTCATTGATGGTGATGTGAGTTAAAACACGGCACGGAGCGGAGACCCTGCAGACCCCGGGGACTAATTACAGTCATGTGACTTCCTCTCCAGCTTCCATGAAAATAACTCCATCACAATGGTCTGTGATATTAATATCAGCTTTGGGAAAGTCGGTCTCCACTCAGGAGGAGGGATCCGCTCGAACAAACTTAAGGATGGACAGCATCTGTGAGAGAAAAAGAGAGAGAGAAAGAGAGGGAGAGAGAGTGTGTGTGTATTGATAATGGTATTGATCACATCACATTAAGAATACAGAACCTAAGCTTTCATTGAGAGTGTAAGGTTTAAAATGTTTGTCAGATGACATCATTTTGTCCTGTGAATAAAAAAGAAAGAATGTCCCGCACCCAGCACATGTTAAGAGTTATTAAAAGACAGGTGCTACAAAAAATCAATCATAATTTTTGTCTGTAGAGCCTCTTTTAAAAGCCTCTGTTCTCAAATGAAAGTGTCTCGCTGTCAGTTTGTGGGCTGAAGGGCAATAATCCAGCAGCTGTATATTACTTCAGCATATTCAGAAAGAGAGAGAGAGACAGAGAGAGAGAGAGAAATAAGTTTAGATCAGAAATTCTCGTATAAATCGTCTCATTGGAAGGTTCAATGGTTCTCTATATTTTGAAAATCCTTCTTTTCAACGACATCATTTGACTTTATGACATCGTTCAGTGTGTTTGATCCCGTTCTTTTTTAAACAGTATGTTAAAACACTGTAAAATCTATTCAACACGTCTATTAAGAGTCATAATGAAAATAACCGGTGAGGTTTCATTGTTATAGGATTGTAGTCTCGCGGGTTCAGTCTTCATTTTAGCAGATGTTGACAAGAAGCTCTCAATGACATATTCACTGATTCAATATCTAGAGATTCACAGGTCTGCTCATTCTGTGACATAATCCTCCTCTCAACCAATGAGAAACAAACACACTTCATTTATTTCCTTCATTTGATTTTATATGTGATGTAGAGTTACCTACAAAGTGAAGATTATAAGACTTGCTCCCTGTCAAAGTCTATTTTATTTTACCTTGTCAAATTAAGTCTAGACTTTTTAATCTACAGGTTTCATTTATTTAGAGAAATACAATCATTATAAACTGTAAATGTTAAAACTGTAAAGATCTGGCTGTTCCATCTCTATCGAAACAAAAGAAATCACACATGAGATGTCTAAAATACGTATGTCTTCAAGACATCCATGACAAGTTATGAAGTCTCATGTTTGTCTTAAAAGACAGAAATTCAGATTTTTTTTCTCAATGTCTCCAACTGAGCTCAGATTTGTCTGATTTATTTTATGAAAATAACTGAAGATTTCAGTATGAACATTTCTCATCTTTTGCTCAAATTCAGATTCTATATTCTATGCATTCTGTATTGTAACTGTAGGAATATTTCATCTTACTATATATAATTAATACTCTTAATCATTTTGATCTAATTGCGAGGGATTTATTGGTGTGAATTATTCCAAAGGAAATTGTTAGTTTTTGTAATTCCCAAAAGGAAAACAGATGTAAAAAGTGCTGTGAAATGAAAATGTTTCAATGTTTAAGTACCGTGACTGTAAACCATCTGTTTTCCCCAGCGAACATCACATGATTTCGAACTACTGCAAACCTCAAGAAATACAGGGAGACGTTTCCATCATTAGAATGATATTATCTGAATGATATCGGGAGTGCTTGACCTGTGAGAGATAAATCAGTGAACACTCATGTAAATCGCTCCAGACTATCTCACATCATAACGGCCTTGTGTTGTGGCTGGATTGAAACCCATTAACCGTGATGTAGCCGGTAAACTCTCCCAACATCCATTGGATTTAGACTGTAAATATGCATGGAAATATACGACAAAATCTTTTGTAGTTGGATGGTTTGGATGACCAGCGTCTCATCGAGTGGACTGTACTGATGGGACCACGTCTGTAAAGCATTCAGCAAAACCAGTATGTTAATGTTCATAACATCCACACAGGTCATGACCTTCAATGTCTGTTTAAGATCCCTGTGTCTCAGGACACTTCAGCCAATCAGAAACCTCCCATCCTTCAGTAAACACTTAAACACATCCTTACAACATTCACATTCTGATCCATAAAGAACCATGAGAATCTTTACAATCCTAAACCAAAACACACAGTATTTCCAGCGACTGAGATGCTGTTCAGGCTTGATTGAGATGAATGATATTGGTGTTGTTCTTTATTTTTAAGGATGGGGATTTTTCTGCGAGTCTCTCAGGGCAGGAGGGGTAGGGAAAAGCCCTTCGGTTCAAATATTTGTCAACCCCCATTAGAAACATTTAATAGTAATAAAATTTATGACCAAAGGACGCTGCCAGAGAGAAGCATCATTGTGGAAATGCTCATAAATGCTACCAACGATTTGAATTATTATCAGAACATAAAACCCAACATGAGAGAATTTATTTCCAAGGCCAATTTTAAGAAATCAACTTTTAATTCTACCTTGAATTACATGAAATCCTCTGTAAGGGTTGCTGAAGGGTGTGATGCTTTCATATATTCCCCTTCCTTTCCAATCCCTGCAGACGTTTAGCCAATAAATAATACCTCAGAAGGGATGATGGGAATAGACAGAACGGAGCAGTAAATCAGCTGTCTTTCTGCAGGAAGTTCAATGATGGCAGCAGGAGGTTCCTCAGGAATCCACGGAAGCACAACTTCCAATATTGAGTTCCCATATGGCAGAGAGTAATAGTGAGTATCTGGAGACAGCTAAAGACGACAAGTCAAATGTCAGGTGTGCCATATTCATACTGTACTCTAAAACAATGAAGTATTCATACATCAAATATACCCAGTGTACGGCGAATGAAACAATTGTATTTTTCTTCCAATATTTTACAGTAACATAAAAAAATGATCAAAACTGAATGACCATCACATCTGACCTGATCTTTAATCTCTCAATTATTTCTGAGAAATCGATGAGATTAAATGGAAAGAAAATGTAAATGTTTAAGTCTCAGATGATTCAGAAATCTCTCAAATGTCTCCATTAGTTTAGAAGATATCTCAGGATAATGTCTAAAACTGAGCTCAGCTTTGTCAAATCTGCAATCAAAAGTGACCATATTGAAGATCTCACTGTAAATATTCCTCAACTTCTGAATAAAATATATAATTAAGATGTTCAAAACAATATTTTTATTAATAATTTTATACAACGCAATGTTCCATCCAACATAATTTAGACATGTCATGGCCCAGGACTGAAAGCGTGAATGTCTCATTGGATGGCGTGTAGTCACACATTATAAAGTTATTGAAAGCCAGTGTTCAGTGTGCTGTGAATCTGATAATATGAGACAAAGGAGGACTGGAGCTCACAGGCCAAATGAAATACAGGCCAAGCAGGAGCAGTTAAAGTCCTGTGATAGATGACTTTGTATTCTTTTGTTTCTCAGTTTTTTCCTTTTGACACCACACTGTGTTTTCTCTGAGATCTGCAGTTTTCTCCTCTTTGTCCATTTAGAATCTCAAGCTGTGAATGAACATCAGATCAAAATTTAGAGCTCTTCTGAGTCCCGATGGAAATCTCTCAGGCCGTCGGACAAAAAAACTGAAACCATCCCTAGGCCAACTGCAGTTGGGACATGTGAAGGAAAAGTTGTTAAACGCATTCATGTTCATGAAAGTTAAGAAGTCATTCAGCAGAAACACTCATGAGTGCACAGATATATTCCTGATACACATTAGTGTCTCAGATGTTTCTCCTGAAACTGCTTAAGAGTTATCAAAGAATATCAAAAGAATCTAGTAGTTGGAGATGTAAATGAATGAAGAGTTTAGATGTAAAACAATCTGATGATTCTATAGAGATCTTTAATCATATTGACTCTAAATCTGATAAGTCTGAGCACACTTTAAAACGTTGTTGAGATATCTTCTGAAACTCTTATTTGAGAGATTTCTGACACTTTTTCTCTGTCTATTTGATAATCGAGATCATATCTGTCAGAATGTTTCGATAATAGCAGACAATAAAATTTGGCTCAGCCCTGCCCATATATGCAATAACTACACAACTACATCATACTGAAAGAAGTGAGCGTGGTGAGAGTAAGTCTGCAGTACGCCATGCGTCACCTCACAGAAACACATAATAACCTTTACAGTTTATATGACAATAAATCCACACACATACTTTAACTTTCTGTAATTGGCAAAAATAAAAAATGTTCTCTTTTATAAAGGGAAAAACGCCAGATCCCAGATCAGCCCTAAAACTTGAACATGTCATGGATACAAGCAAATCTCTGTTTCACGGTATAAACATTTACTTGCAGTTTGCAGATGAAGCCAAATGATTCAGTCATGGATTCAGTGAAGCGATTATTTTAAAGAAACAGTGCGCTCCCAAAATATATCAAAATTCTGTCGTCATTCACTTCCATGTGATTTTAAATCTGCAATTGAAGATATTTTGAGAAATTGTTTACATAAAGAAGTCAACGGGAATCAGTGTTTTTTGATTATCATCATTCTTTAAAATATCTTCGTTTGTTTTCTGAAGAAGAAAAAAACTCATACAGGTTAGTTAATGACATAAGGAACAATAAATGATGAAAGAATTTTACTTTAACTGTGTGTAAGTCAAATGAGACAGTATGATTTTCAATTCAAGGCACATAATAAAGCTCTTTAAAATTGTGTTTAATCAAGAGATATCTCACATCTGTGACAAACACAAACCTGAATCTAAAATCCATCATAAATGTCTGTTGTCTTCTGATGTTATAAAGAACACGTCTGTGCTCATGACATCCAATAAAAACAAAGGAAACTGTGATGTCATGACCGCTCTGCTCATGCGGATGAAGACACGCGAGATAAAAACCACCTAAACAAATACACCTCATCCGTGAAAAAATACAGTCACTTTCTTTTCTTGATTTATAGTTTTTTATAAACTATAGGAACTTATGTAGGTTTGAGAATTGAGAGTAAAAATTATTACTGGAAATGACAGCTGTTCCGAGCTAGAATTTAAGAAAAAAATTCTATTATTATTTTATTTAAAATTTTGGAGACAAGATCATGATGTTAAATATTAAAGCACACACATTTTGAGCAAAAGCATTTCATTCAATGTTGTTTTTAAATTGCGAGCAGCTAGAAAACTGTAAAAAATACACAATGTGTGAAAACCTTGATTAAGCTCCCAGAATCCCATTGATCACGCAAGGTCTTGAGTGAGATCTTGAAATGACATCCATCCAGAGGCCGAGCGGCAGAAGTTTAGTAGCTTCCCGTCAGGAGCCCGGTGGAATAGAGCATTAAACCGTAGGGAGGAGAGAAAACCTGTAGAGCACTAAAATAAAGTGATGTCAAAACCATTCAAGTCTTCCTGCTGTTACAACTTAACCTTGTGAGGATTCTCTCAGGACTCCAGAACATTACAAGCCATTCACTTGATATGAATGGGCACTAACAGACCTTTTTGCCATTTTGATATGTCTAAATTTGCAGGCGTATCCTGTGGCCCATCAGAAACAGCCTTAGTTTCAATTTAGTGTCTCCCTGAAGGATCTAGCTTCCTATTTCAAGTGGAAATTGTATAAAGTTTTTCCCCCCAAGTGTTCATATCTTTAGTGCTTCTACAGCACGGGACCCTTCCAGAGAAGAGATGTATGAGCTGACAGTTTGATGTCTTAAGTGAAATGACAAATCATTTCCAATCATTAAAAAACAAACTTCACAACATAAAGCATTTCACTTTAGCTAGTGTAGAGTATTTATCAGAGATGACACGTTGGGTTTTTTAAAACTAAGGAAACGCCTCATGATCTGAATGAATAAAGTTTATCTGGATCATCACATGGCATTTCTTACTTTTGATGGATGAAGTCACCTATCATTTAAATTCTACTTACCTAAATGTAAGGAGTCAGAGACCAGAACTTCAGTTGTGTGATGATGCTTAAAGGTAATAAACAAAACAAAAATCATAGAGGTTACAAATATACATAGTTTTAGAAATCAGAGATATTATAAGTGTGACAGATTGCTTCTCAACATCATTGTCAAAGCTTTAAATACTGAGCAGAAAAATATGAAATTCGACTTTAAAATGTAAAATATTCATAGCATTTAATTTTGGAAAATTCACAACTATTTTAACATTTTATTTAGTAAAACGAGTAAAGGGTGAATATAGTAAAAATGTACCAGCTAGTTTGAAGAAGTTATTCTCTATATTTTATTTGGTTTAACGTTTAGTTGCTGCATCTTTGAACATATTCATCTAAAATGTTCTATTGCAGCTCCAAGTGTTTCTAATAACTTTCACAAACTTTTGAGAGGCTTCAAGAAATGCTGCTGTTCTTGTGAAGTGAACAGAGTCTCTCTCTCTTCCGATCCTCATACACTGGTGTGAAAGCAAAAGATGCAAAATGTATGAGTTCAACAAGGTTATACACATTATGTGTTATGGTTTTACATAGCTTATACATATCTATGGGATTGTGTAAAGAAGGATTTTCCGCATCTTTGGTTTATAATTAGGAAATATGTCATCATCTAGAATCTCCCAGTGAATCCCACACAGTTCCACCCCTGGTTATAAGCAAACTTCTAAAAACTATTTCAATAACTTTACAGTTCAAACAATATCAATCCAATGAATACCAAGAACAAACAAACCAGCATCACATTTCTGCTTTAAATTTGTTAAAGTATCTTTAGCGTCTGTTTGTGTCTTACTGAAACTGAGAAAGGCAATGATGATTAGATACGGAGAAAAATACTGAGAATGAAATGCATTATAGCACTGCAAATTAATATATCTCTCTCTTTTCATCTGCGGTGATCGTGTCTGATCTATTGAATGTGTCTGGTTGTAAAATAGTACGTACCTGACCTAAAATAAAACATGGTGTGGGAATGATAAAAGTCATGTGGTGGTGAACTGGATACTCGTTCAGGGCCCGTATGGGAGTTGTGTGTCCCCAGCACATGTGTGAGTGTAATGAGCGCGGGGACGAGCTCGAAGCGTAATTAACATTGCAGACATTGCAGTCTGACGTGTTGAATAATGACACACTCCTCAATGACACGCTGGTTCCTGCAGTTCTGAAACACACAGGTGAAATCGTAACATTATACCGGCCAGCTGCCGCTTCTGGGAGGCCGGCACAAACAACTTGACCTCAGCTATATGCTACCAGAGGAGAAGAGAAGAAAAAGAGGCCCAAAACATTTTTAAACAGAAAAAGGCATGCGATTGTTAAAAGAAAAGCCGATGGTGGATTACTTTAAGCAAATGCAATCAATTGGATGACACAAAAATTTTGGAAAAAATTCTATTTTGCAAGTTGAAATATTCTATTAACACAACAAATATTTCTATTGCAGTTATTGAAATCAATGGGTAAATAGTTGTAGATTTTAGATGTAAAATAAAATATTTAAGAGTAAATCAGATGAGAAACTTTAGTGAGATCTGTGATTTTTTTTATGTATGACTTCATAAACATCATTAACATACCTGCTGGATTATCTTTCGTGTGGTTGTGTATTAATATAGCTCATGATCTAGTATCATTACAATTCTATTGCATGCAAACTGTTAAAAGTCCCCTACCCCCCATGTGCTACTCTTTATGGGTCCCATTTGACTTGACGTGATTCCTTGAGTCTGATCCCATTCAACAATTTGCCTTGAACTGAGAAAGACGATCATCTCGGGTTTCCCATTGGAATTGACTGTCATCTCCGAGTGCTTTGAAAGCGTCTCCTGACATTCTAATTAAGCTCTGAACGTTGTCCCTCAGGGAGGTTGCCCTTCCGTAGCCACCCGGCAGTTCAGGCCTGAGTTATATCCACTGGTTTTGTGGGCTAACCTAATAATTCCCTGGAGAATAAGAAAGCCTTCAATTCTGAAGGCAAAGTTACAAACACACAGAATGAATTGAATTTAAAAGCGGGTGTAACTCGAAATAGTTACTGTAATGTTGTGGAAACCCTGAGGTCAGATATTCACAGGTGTAAAACTGTGTTTATATCTGCTTTAACCAATTAGTGAATTCTGCAGCTGTCGATATGTCTTCTGTAGATCATCATTAACACCAACAGATGATGTTTAACACATTATAAACAACACAATCACTTCATCTGAAAGAAAACTGTCAAACATAGATTATCACAGGCAATTAAAAATAACTCCTTTTTACATTTTACCTTTCCACCTAAATTATTTTCAAATGACATTCCATTTCATTTTGTTTAAATAGATTTTAACTGCTGAATCTGTTTTTCACAAAAGTTGTTTGGAGAACTTTTATAATTAGCAAATTTTTTTGCATCCCATAACTTAATAAATTTTATTTCTTAATTGTCTTATTGTTCAAATCAAGTTAACATCAGTTTAAAAAAAAAACTTTGAATAAACATAAAGCTACTACGATTCTTAAAATCGAATGTCTTCTCTGTTTACAAAAAACACATCCACTTTCATGTTTATAAAATGATTATTTCTTAGAACTGCCTTTATGCTGATATCAATTTAACATTATAACTACATTTACTGTTACTGCTTAATTTAGTACTTTTTTAATCTCAATATCAAATTCTTGTTTTCCTCCAGTAAAGTGGATCCTAAAGTTCACGGTTAATCTCTGTACAATATGACCTCTTACTGTTGTCACTTTGGGAGATTTATTGCGGCCACATGTATTGTGATGTGCTGGAGGACCTGCCCGTGACCCGTCTTTATGAGCTCTCTGGATTAATGCCACCTAATGTCTGTAAGTTAGCCTGTGCAATTATAAAGACTGTGGATTGAAAGAGAGCTGTCATTAAGATGTGCTTAAAGACGCCCGGCTGTAGAGTTTGGCCCTGGGACAGGATAGCAAATGGACTGCGAGGGTAAGATGAGCCGGGCCAGCGGGGATAATTAGAAAGTTTTGTCCCAAGTTGTTGATATAAATATGACAAAAGCCCCTCCTGTTCCTGGCCAACACGCACACATTTACCCACCATAGACATCACCCTCATTATCATGTTCAACAGGTGCAGGGCAAATGTGATGGCCATGAAACCAATACTGTGTTTCCTGCAAACTGACAAACATGCTAATTGATCCTGGTTTTTCCACTTATTGTTTTCCATCTGTTTGTTAAGCACGAGGCCACACTGAAACTGCAGTCGACCAATGGGAATAAAATTCTAAAGCGTTCTTTTCTACATACAGAGAGTATAGGGATTTACTGATAGAAAAAATACTTTAACCATAATAAAAGTTATGCATATTTTTCCTTCTTTATACAGTTGAAACATTATGAAATATATATTTTATGCTAAATAAACATGACAGAATTTATATTTTTGGGTTAAAGTCAAATTCAGACTAATAGAACTAGATCAAACCAGAGAGTGAAAGATTCATTTACCTTCACAAAAGCAGGATGAAATTTAAATCCAACATGTTGCTTTTATATTCGCCAAATGATACGTGTGTTACCAAATATCTGTCAAGATCCCCCAGCAGTAAAAACAGAGATTCATCATCCGTTATAAAGAGGATTTTCTCTTTCTTTAACACAACTTCATTGTGTAAGTACATTTAAGAGGAAACATATTTTCAGATTTAAAACCTTTCGAGGCAGTCATAAAAAAGTGATATGAGCTTCATTTCACCTTAACTTTAATAAAAAGAATATCATCAATGGCTTTTATATTTTTCACTGGGTTTTGCAGAACTCTAACTATTAAAAAGTATTAAATGGAACTTTTTAAACGATTAAATACTTTTTTTACATTTTCTGAACAACAACTATTCTGGACATGTGTGGTTTAGAAAAGATGGAGACGATATAAGAAGTTTGTAAGTTAAAGTATAGGTGATGTGTTAGATCTGTTATTTAGCCTATAAGTCATATTTGACATTCTTAGCTTTAGTGTCCAGACAGTTTCCTCATCTGTCCCGTGAATCTCTGCGAGGGGACGTATCTGTGAAGAGTCACGAGAGACCTTTCAACTCCAGGCCTAAATTTACTGTCAAATAATGGATCACTAGGGAACAAGAGAGAAACAGAAATAAAACGCAAAAAATGCACAACGCTTCCAAGAAATAGCTGGAACTACAGTATGACGGCCTGCTCTTAAAGACGTTTTTCCATTAAACTTAGTGGCCTGTTGACCAGAATGTGTATTTTCTTGTTTCATTTCAAATGTATAAGTGGCTGATTCTATGACCATTTGTCCTGTGGGTTGAAGGAACACGCTATAAAGTGTAGACACTGATTTTTGTGACCCAGGTTATTAGTGGTTTTGTGCAAAGGGGACGAAGCGGCGGCATACACAGCAGTGGCGTCCAGCGGGCCTCTGGTTAGCACTGGACGCTTGCGGTTTCTTGTTTTTTACAGGAAGCTTTCGTCCAGGCAGGCCATGCAGACTAAAGGGTGGGTCTCATGATTTGAGTGATATATGAGGACAAGTGAAGAGGCCACGCGGTCGATAGCGGCGTCACATGCATGGGAGGAGTTAACCGCATCAGAAAGGCAATTGAGCGCTCGCAGCCGTGGCCAAAACTACACGTCGAGGGCCTCTTCACGACAAGGAAATGAAATCTAGCGGTTGTCCGGCGGGATGAGGAGCGCCGGGAGGAAGCAAGCACATTTCCATCAAGTGAAAGCTGACAGGGGAAAGTCTGCGGATTTCATCCAGCACATGTTTTGCAAGCAAGAAGAGCCAAAACTTTCTCAATTTTTCATCTTATTATTTTGTTACCCTGAATTTACCATTTAATGTCATGCATGCGGCTGTGTGCACCTGCGTCAGAGACTCCATCCCGCTGCTGCGTGACTCTCCAGATGTTTTGTACTCTTCATGTGCGGCATGCCAGAATATTTGTGAGATCCTGCTGACCATCCAAAATCCTGTTAAACTGACACAAACTGACAACATTAACTCCAACATAACAATTCATTGAATCTTCTAAACAAATATATCTTGCTAACATTCCCATTTGTTCTGAAAAACTAAGAAATGTGTTCCTTGTGTTAAAAATATGAAGTTAAGCTTGCCCAACACTTTAAAGTAGTATTGTGCAACATGATGATAACATCGGTTTAGATTTTCCATGATCAGTAAAGTGAGTGGTGTTTCCGGTTTATAAGAACATAAGCTGAGGTTCAGGAGCTGCAGGTCATGAAGGCCGAGAGCGAAAGAGTTCCATTGCATGCCACATTTAAGAAACAGCTCTAACAGTTATGATTTGAAGCATTGAGATCAAGTGAAGCTCAACAGCTCCCTGGATCATAGTTGGGATGATCTCAATTTAACCAAAAAAGTGGATCTGGGGCTTTTCCTGAGACGTGACCCTAAAACAAAACAAACAAATTATCCAATTATGTGCAATGAAAGTCAATTTAATGCAACTCTTTTTTTATATACAAATTTGCCAGTTTTGGATATCAAATTACAACCATTTAGTTGCATATTTGACCTTACTAAGAAATAAGCATTTAGTTAGTTTTAAAAAAGAACAGATAACCTCACGTCATTTATCTGGATTGGGTTTGATGTAATTGAGTTTATTTTCATTAAATACACACACATTTACTCTATAATCACTCATTCACTGATAAGATGTCAGAAGTTCACATTGGTCAGACGCTGAAATGCTCCCTAGCGTCGCTATAACGTGTATCAACTCACAAGCTCTTCAGGAATCTGTTTCATCCAACAATAAAAATGTTTCACTGGAAGCCGTAGTTTATCTCAACTGTGGCCCACTGAAGCGTCCGGAAGTGATTAATGTTTATTAATAAATCTAGTGACGTGCACGAGTGCAGCGATGTGAGTTGGTGCAGAATGGCCGCTAGTTGACGCCCCAGAGAGGTAAACAAAGACAGGAAGATCAAATAATGCATTCATCACATTCCCTGGAGCCCAGGGCCAAGTTCATGTCAAATCCATAATAAGGAAAGTATCCCGGTTTCCCCACACGCACGTCACACTCTGCTGGAAATCTGTGCAGAGGATGTATTGATATTCCTGGTGCTTCCTTTCTCACAAGCTCAATATGGGCTCCGTCACATCACAAGTAGCAGCGTGCATCCCTCTCCACCCTCCCAGCACCATTAAACACACAATTGTAAACCATTAGGCTTCCAAAACAAGGCTTTTGTTTTGTGTTTGGGTTAGATTTTTTTAAGTGCATAAGAGGCCGGTAGTTTGTCTTGCCTGGAAAACAAGAAGATTGAAGAGGTAATGAGAGTCAACAAAGACAACACACTACAGCTGCCAAAGGCCTGTTAGAAATCACCTCAGAGACTATTGATGACATGAGAATATATGCTTTCTTAAATTGCTCTTTCAGAGGAATGAAATAAAATAGTTTCTCTTGACCATACCATGAACAAATAAAGGACTAGATGAAAGTAAATCCAAAGGAATAAGAAAACTGAGAGCTTCAACCAAAAATAAAGCTTCATTATGCCATAGAGGAATATTTAACCTTTAACATTCAAAGAACAAAAAGATATTTTAGATTATATAAATGTTAGAGAGAACTAAAGACTTCTTCTGACTGAATACTTTTTTGTGAAACTAAAAATGTTCTTTTCTATGCTGTCACAGTGAAGATCCTTTTAAATGCATACAGGAGTTTTTATTATTGTGCATTTTTCATAGTCCATAATAACTCTTCATCTATTGCATATGTGTATAATATTCTCATGTTTAAAGTATTTCACATGAGCGCAGGGACTGAGGGTGTCAATCTACTTTAAATTTATTGCAGCTCACAGAAGAAGTTTCCAGAAGAACATAATGGTTTTTGTGCAGTTTGTAGTGAGAGAGACTAGGTCACAGGGTGAGAAAATCTGCTCTCAGTGGACATGAAAGCACACTACAGCTGCTCTGGACTTACTGCTCTTTAACATTCTTAAAGAGCAATAACAATGGAGAATGTGCGTTTTATAAGATCTACCATTAAAAAAATCCTAAATCTACTCACCAAAAGAAGTGACATCACGCATCAATTGAGATGAATTATGTTTTTGTGCACAAATCCCTAATCCCCAAAATGATCAATAATGTCATCAATACGTAATATTATAACATTTCTGTATTGTTAATATTGTCTTACAATCCCCAAGTTATAAAAGCAAAGAAGCAAATACAAGTTTTACTTAAAATCCTCTTTGTCATTAAATGTGTCAAAAGCTACATGTAGAAATGATGAAGGTCACTTTTCCAGAAACAGAAGGATCGCATTACTGGTCCAGTGTGGAACTAACTGTGAGTGATGGCCAAAGACTTCATGATGTTAACAGCACTCACAAGACAAACAGAAGGAGACCCGACAAAATATTCTTCGGCTTAAACAACAGAATCAGAGTTCAGATCTGAAGAGAGACAGAAAGAGAGGTTTCGACAGATACTTTTTTTGGGTCTCCTTTGAAAATCTCAAGTGCAACACATCTTGAATGAGAGAACCCGTCACGTTCTACAGTTAAAGAAAACCGCACAAAAGCATTCCATAGTATACTATAAGTGCTTTACATATATATTGCATAGATCGAATAATTGTCAAACATTTTTATTCAGTTATACATATTTAATATTTATCTTAAAATTGACTCTGTTTTTACATTAAACAATTTACACTAAAAAATTTGCAAATTTAAAAGCTTTTTACACAAGTAGATATAATATGTTTATATTTTTGTTAGTAAAATAATAAAGTAAGTCTCATTAACTCAATTATTTCTGTTAGAATTTACCACAAAATTATTGTTTTATATTACAATTATATATTTGTGTAAATTTTTTATTAAACACTTACTATTTACCTTATATAAATTGATTTGTAAAAGTATTTGTACATTTGATAGAAATTAATTGTGTGAATCTTAATAAATGTTTAAATCTTTCTCTAAAAAATATATATAAAGTTATTATTATTGTTTATTTTTTTGATATTTACTTTGCAACATTAAATATTTTTTTAAAGTGTATAGTTAGGTATAGTTAAAAAGTACAATTAATACTGCCTATAATGCAATATTTACTTCCGTTTATCCGTTCTATTATTAACAACTATTTACTATTGTAAAACTGTGGAATATAATACTTTTTCTCATATAAGAATAAATAGAAATATTAAATGTATATAAACCAGATATACAAAATTGAATATTATATTAAATATTATTTATTATTACTGTCATATTTTAGCTTTATATTGTATATTTCATGTCCTTTCCCAATGTCCAGTATAATTGTCTGCCTACAGCAAACTTACATTCAGTGTTGTTATAACCCATGGTGGAGTCAAATATTCACATTTTTTATTGTAAAAGTTTAAGTGGTTGTGTCCAAAAATCTACGAAAAGGCAACAGCGAACACAAAAGAATATATTTTAAAGAATGTTAATTAGTGGTACTTATTTGGTGGTTTTGTGTCCATAGAATAGAAGTGAATATTTGACACTGTTGAGCTGTTAACCTTTTTTTTCTAAATATCTTTGTTGTGTTCTGCAGCAGAATGTACTACAAGTTTGATGATGACAGAATTTTTATTTTTCGGTAAACTACCCTTTTAAGGATTAAAGCTTGAAACATGTCAAATAACTAAATATAAGCTTAATATGTTTATAATATTTATAATATGTTGATGTCTTTTGATCTGTTGATGATATGTAAACTGGAAATGTCACACCCTGAAGATAAACTTTCTCATACGAATGCGTGTGTGTGTGTGTGTGTGTGTGTGTGTGTGTGTGTGTGTGTGTGTGTGTGTGTGTCTCATCCTCTCTGTGCTGATGGAATGGTGAGTTATTCACAGTCTTAATGAGCTGAAATGAAATGCCTGTGTGTGTAGGGCAGAGGGTTTTCAGTTTCAGCAGCTTAAGCCAGACGCCCGCATTCGGTGCTGTGCGTTACGTCCCCATAACGAACACATCACATAATTCAGTTACATGACAATTACCTTCAGAACAAACCACATCCCAGTCACTGTGAGAAAGAAACAAAACCAAACATAAACAGCACATAAGGGTGTAGTCACACAGCTACATGTGAAGTCATGCTTTATGTTCTGAGCTCACCGTGAGTATGGTGAAGTTTCCCATAACCCTTCAAATATTCTGTGTGTGTGTGTGTGTGTGTGTGTGTGTTTGCAATTTATAACTTGTGATAATTTATTGGAGAAACATATAGCCTGGAAACTATAATGTCCTTTCATAAGTAAATAAGCTCCATTAACACCATATGGTAGCAATGCCACACAAGTCGATCAGTTAAACTCGAGGTGAATTACACACATATAACTCAGAGCGTAAGACGTCCTCAAGACAGCAATTTCTGAGTCACATGAACACTGTTTTTTATTATAACATTTAAAAAAATATATATCCCGGTCGGTTAAATTCATCCCAGCTCGATGAGGTTTTATACTGGAAAATTAACTATAGGGAATACAGAAATAAATGTTCTCATATACTGGAAAAGTAGCAATAGAAAATAATATATGGTGTAAGTCATATACAAATACATGAAGGAAATATATCAGAAATGATTAATTAGCTGTATATGTCTGCTATGAAAACTAGCAATAAATTACGCAACTAAATTTCTTTTTTTTCATAAACTATTGGAAACATAAAAAAACTTACTTGTGTCTGGGACACACAGCGTCAAACAGCCCATGATGAATCTGCTATAACACACCAGCTCTGATTCGTCACATATGATACATGAATGTAGAAAGTCCCAGAGCTGCCAGCAATGAATCAAAATCCAGCTGCTGTGGAAAAAGAAGAAACCAAACCATTACTTATAAAGACAAAAAAATTCATTGCAAGATTTGATATGCAGCAGTAAATTGGCAGAAATGTTTCATTTGAGATGAGGGTCTGCTAAATCTATCAGTGTGTTATTCTAAGCAGCCTTAAATAAAGAAATAAATACTGACAGAGAAGCAGCGAGGCTGAAAATATGATATTTGAAAAGTGACAAAATTGTGCTGGAAGGGT
>CM065658.1:23480272-23497772 GCA_033220385.1 Triplophysa yarkandensis
AAGTGTTTCAGAATGCGCTCAAACATTTCCCATCTTGTATATTTTTTTAGGCAACATTAATCCTACAGTTCTATATTTGTATGTCAACTCACTCAACTTAAACAAAGTGTCAGATAAATGTCATAATATAAGTGATATCTCATGAGGAGTAAACTCTGAGCCCCTCCTCACGGCTCTCTCCTGTCAGAGCTTCACTTTTCCTAATACGTCCATAACCGGGACGTCAAGGGCGGCATGGCTGTTATCAGAGCTATTCCAGTGTGCCAGACCGACACGAATGATTGGACAAAATTAACGAGGCGGTACTCTCATCCTTTCTAATTAGAAAGCCCACTAAAAACTATTTTGGGTCTCTGTTCCTATGGAGAGAAATTTACTGAAGGCCTTGTTGACTCTCTGACCCTCCCCGATCCGACAGAATCTCAGAACACCACAGCAGGGACGGGCGGGAGAAAGAACAAATATAGACAGAGACAACCAGCAGCAAACATTATATTTATGATAGGAAAAGATCATCATTACATATCATAAACGAAATAAAAGTTTCTTTCATAATTCTTTCAATCCTTTCTCTCTTTTACAGAACTCACAAGGTGATATTTTGAAAAATATCAGCAACCAAACTACACTGAGCTCCATTGACTTCTGAAGCATGAACACAAAAACGGTAAGAAGGTTTTTTTGTTCGTTTTGTTTATTTCCAAACCTCACATTATAAAATAACAGTGTTTTGAACTCTGACATTTAAAGAGAGAGCTCTTGGCTTACAGGAAGACGCTTTACCAAAGCAGGTCATGCAAAAACATTGCGGAAGGCCTCCAGCATCATAGCACCTTTGTGGGAAAAGTAATAAAATAAAAAAGCTGTTAATTTCCATTTGAAGTCAGTGCAAAATATAAACAATGCATAGAAATCTGTTTGCGAATGTCTACAGCTGCGGAAATCCAATAATCCTGTGAGTGCACCCGGAGTGTTGTTGCCCTTTAAATCCTTGAGCCGGATTCAGATGCTCGGGGTGACGCTCGTACAAGCACAGTGTGACACGAAAGTGACAGAATACCAGCAGATGAAAATAAACAGACCTCGATTTGTGTTTGGCATCGGCCGATGCACCTTGAGCGGGCATCCAGCGGTAAATATACAGAGAGCTTAAAGCAGTTTGAATGTTAAAGATGTGCTTTACATTCAGGAATCGTCCTCCAACATTTGATGTGAAAGAGAAGCTGTGACTCTGAGGGACTTTGGTTCAATCGGTTGTTCTGGTTTAAACCCTCATGGTGTCATTACAGGTTCAAATAAAATAGAGACTTAACAGAAATATGACCATAAAACGTTCTGCTGTAGGTTATAAATGTAAATACAGGAAGACAGTTTTAAACTCTTAACTGTATGTGGTTACATTCTAATAGTATAACATGATAAAAGCAGATATACATAATTTTTCAAATAAGCTGATATCAAGTTGATTAAAAACATTTCTTAAAAAAATCTTTTATATATTTTTCCCTTGCACATTTCAATATTTAGACAAAGACAGATTTTGTTATTTTCACAGCGTTGAAGTGTTTTTTATGGAAAATAGGATATACAGCTAATTCTTATTTATGAATAAATTTAAAGTGACACATATAATCAACCCCATGATAACGAAACAGATGTCAAACTTGTTCAGCTCGTCTAACACACAGGTCTCCATCTCTCCTGTTGTGAAGCATTAAAAACACAGACAGCCCTGAAGCGCACACAGATTCATCACAAGTAATCCTGGGTTAAGGCACCGATAGAGGCACAATTACTGTCTGCAAAGTCTGAAGCTGATCTGAGATCATGAGAACAAATCTCCCCTGAACTGAGCTCAACACAGAGAAAACAGAACGCTTCTCATTCACACACAGATATGAACACAAGACTTAAAAAGGGAGATGAAATAGATGCGCACTCTTAAAAAGAAAGGTATTTTGGAACAGTTATTTTTAAGAGTGTGTAATGGTGTTTTAAAGGGGTGTAATTCAGACATTTGAACATGATATCATAAACTCTGATTTATCAATCTTTGCCTGCAATTCAATATTTGCCCATACTTCAAAATATTTCTGTGATACGATTACAATTTGATTCATTTATCAATATTTTGACATAACGTGCCTAGTTTTCACAAGGAGTTACATTTTACTAACGCAAAAGTGCAACCAAATGATATAATCTGAACGTTAAATTCAATAAAAAGTAAACAGAAATATGCTCTTTGGTTCACATGGAGAATGTCAAAAAAATGTCCCTTTACATTACATTCTTATGCCCCTAGTGTCCTAATGGTTTCACTCTAAATCCAATTTTTCTTTCTTTTAATGTTAACCGCCCACAATTTTCTCCATTCAACTCTTAACAGTTATTAAGAAAATGAACCCTGGTTGAATGTACTAGTAATATAGTTTAACAATACTAACAATGTTTGGTTTTTTTGTAGTAAAACCATTGTTATTTTTCTGATAGTTGTCCTTTTAATCATGGAGAAAATGTTTTTAAATTATTTAATAATTATTTAATATTAATATAAATTTGTTACGATCCATGTGTTTTTTATATTCATGCAATAATATGAAAAATCTGTGATTGTCAAACATAATAACACACATACTGACTTTCACACAGTGTTTTCTGAAATAAATGCTGTGATGTCAAACATAAAAGCAGCAAAGCATTGCAATCAAACTAAAAAAAGGCATAAGAAAAACCCAAACAAGAGAGTCATGTACGTAACTGATGGTTATATATACATCACTCAGAAGTTATTGCACAGTGTAGCCTTTAAACTCTTTATGGCCGCGCCAGCAGTCCATCTCCTGTATAAAAATAAAATTAAAATACTGGTACACCAAAAGCTTTCGGTCTCTTCTGGGAGCAAAAGCAAGCACCAAAGCGGCCAAAAGCATCAAATGACCGCAAACACAGTGTTTGTCTTAACATCAGACCTGGAGACTTTTCCTCATGCACATCTCTTTACCAACTCTCATTTCACAATTCTCATCCGAGAGATTGAGAGTGAAGGAGAAACATATAAGGATATTCCAAAGCAGAACTGCTTATTTAGCCCAGAATAAAGATCTCTCGGGACCCGTAGATGCTATACAACCGTCTCCACACCCATGAGTTTAGGCGTGAGGATACGAGGAGTGAGGCCGTTATTAAGATCTTCTTCAAACTCTAAAAGTTGACCCATGAAGTTGAGGTTGGGAGAGATGATGGGGCGTCGAGACTTGACAAACTTGTACGCATCGGTCATGGTCATCCAAGTGTGCTTCATCAGGTAAGCGATGACGATGGTAGCGGAACGTGAGACACCCGCCTGGCAGTGAATGAGGAGACCCTGACCGGCCTGATGAGCTTCTTCTGTTTACAACAAAACAAAACACTTCAGATCTGAGAAACATCCCGCATGCAAAGCCAAGAAATAAAGCATATAAGACAAAAGTCATACCGATGAACTCAAACGCTTCCTCAAAGTACTGTCGCAGGTTCTGTTTGTTGCTGTCGGTGGCCGGCAGACGTTTGTAGTTGAAGAGGCCGAGGTCATAGTGGAAGAGCGGCAGATGAGTGGTCACGTTGAGGATGTAACCGATGTTCAGTCGCTGCATTTGTTCCAGGTCATGGGCATCTCTTTCGTTGCCCAGGAACAGAAAGGGAAGGATTGGGGTTAGCTCTGCGTTCTCTATATCCGGTGTGGAGGGTAAAGATTGAGGTAGTGCCCCAGACAGGCCCATAGCGGCACTGCTGTCATGCCCTTCCGCTGGCTGCAGAGAGTGTTCGCAGAGATCTTCGTGACTCTGACGAAAACCAGCGAGTCCTCCTGAGATGGAAGAACAAAAGACATTAACATCTGATGAACAGTTACATGAATGACACAAAACACTTAAAGAAACTACATACATGTAAATACATTTCTATGTAATGACTTTACATAACTTATTAACAAGTTATGTGAGAGTCCTGAGTTTAATCAAAGGAACGCACAGATGTATAGAATAAATTTCCACAAAAAGATAATTTATTTTAAACAAAAGGGTAGAATCCTTTAACTTTACGTATATAATAGTTAGAAGTATAGAATATTTTAACTAAAAATATAGTAGAAAATATGCAAGACTTTAACCATATTCTATAAACGTATCATAATTATTCGTAAAAATCTAGACCTCTTTAACTATATATTATAAATATAGTAGAAAGTAGAGTTTGAGGACAGTCTTTCGTAAGCTTGACCAATAATGGCCTGTAAAGTTACAATTATTGAACGTGGTACCATTTAAGCATATTCTGATATATAGCGTACTGTAATAATATAGAATAAAAGAGTAAAATGAAGGCCTGTGTAGTGTGTTGTCACAGTGGTTTTACACGCGAGTCCTAAGCAAACATCTGCTACGATCAGCAAACAAACGCCGCCACGTTAAGTGTTTAACTTGTCATTAGACATCTGTGCTTCCTCAAATAACATTCATCTGATAAACACAGAGTGAAAATAATGTCTGTTAAATTTCAGTTAACCACATGTAAACCTGCACACATCATCTGTCTGTGTACGATAACACACATATACCATACTTTACACAGTTAGTAACACCATCAACAGTACAAAACACTAAATGGATTTTCAATATCCACCGACTTTGTTTTCAGTGTGTTGATATGAAGTCGCCAGGGTGTTCTTGATGGACGGTTGCGTTTTTCATTTAAAGTGCATTGCATTGTAAATCACATTAGATTTTGAGTATATTTAATCCTGGGATTGACACATGAATCTGGCGTTGTTAATTCCATGCACTAACCACTGAGCAACCCAAAAGCCCAATGATAAGAAAACGAAGAGTTCTTATGCGTGTATTAACCAAACATGATTAAAGCCCGAATATTAACACACAAGCAACATTTGGCTGCTCAGATGTTCTCAAAGTCTGCCATTTAAAAACTGGCAAACGTAAAGCGAGCAGATGATTCTTAAAAAGACAAGATGGACTCACATTAAACCGAGATCTCCAAAACTCTCTTTAAAGATCAAAAGCACATTTGAAAAATACATGCATCTCTTAGACGGACAAAGAAATAAATGAAAACCAGACGCTAATGTTCTAAATGTCGTCCTAAAGTGTGCTGTCTACATTAAAGAAAACTGAAACTGGAATGAGCCTAGCGTGATCTGGCATGCAACACAGACGACATTAATAGAAAGTCGAGTCAAATGATTGAATATTTGATATAGGTCTTTACAATTGTTGTAGCACTATTTCACCTATTGTTGTATCGGCTATTTACCGCTTCATTGTCTCCTCGACTATTGTAAGTCGCTTTGGATAAAAGCGTCTGCTAAATGACTAAATGTAAATGTCCAATTAATCAAAAAACGAATCGGGTAAAACAATTACATAATCACCGAGATCTTCAATTACAGCTGTCCATTTATGCTCAGTTTCTGTTTTATTAGAATGTTTAAGCCCTTGTGCTTCAGTAATTCCCATAATTCTTTGTTATTACACTTTATGAAACGGATAGTTCCATTTCTCAATTCTGATTGGTCAGCAGCTGTGTTGTATTCATGATACGTCACAGCTCTGACCGCTCCCATAGCAACCATCCTTAACAACGCCCTTCAGCCGTGATTTATTATTTATTACCTTATTGCTTTAATAGTATCTTGTTTTAAATGTTTAGAATTAGTTAACAACTGCTTTACAAAAAAAACATTTCAAAACTTCAATGTAAAATCTTTTATAAAAGCAATAACGTACTTGAGGCCGTACCGTATGGCGAATAAATCCCGGCTGAAGCGCGTTGTTAGGCACAACATGAAGTCATTTATTCCCGATAAAGCCGGTCTCCAAGAACTTTATTGCTTTTATAAAACAATACTCACAGAATAAAAATATTAAAATTAACAATATATGTTAATTTGTATATATCATGTTTCAAGTTTTGATTAAGTAAAACCATTAACTGCATCGGCTGTTAAAAGTAATGCCTTACTGTCACATCTGTATGTTTATGTTGCTAAGGGAGCTCATGATACAATAATAAAACACAGCTGCTGACCAATCAGAATTGAGGAATGGAACTAACCGTTTATAAACTACAATAATAATCGCAATAACAATTTCAAGATAAATAATCAACAATTATGATTTGGTCATAATCGTGCAGCCCTAACTTTATATTTCGGATATCTCAGGATAAGCGTGCATCTATAAGTAACACAATGTTGTATCATTATTGTATCAATATTGTTGTATCGGCTATTTACCGCTTCATTGTCTCCTCGACTATTGTAAGTCGCTTTGGATAAAAGCGTCTGCTAAATGTCTAAATGTAAATGTATAAGTAACACAATGTTACCATCTGCCTTTTATAGCAGCGTGTCTGGATGTTTTAAAGCGCTGTCTAAGCAGACAGTTTGCTCCGTTTTGGCACGGAGCCGTGGAGCTCTGACACATCTCTGCTCTCACAGGATGATGTCGGATGAGACACGAGCTCGGTGGCTGACGTGCTCTGCCCTCCGCTCTCCATGCGGGCCAAACAAGGCAAAGCGTGTCGAGACGCTTGAATGCGACTCGTTCTTCAGCATCAGCTGCTGGCAGGAGACACAGGACTACAGGCATGTGGTGGCACATGGCCCTTGCACCGAGAGCTCAGCCTGACAGAGCCGTGTCCCTCTGTGACAGCAGCTGCGCGTACATGTATGTGCTGGACACACATAAAAATTGTTACATTGCAAAACTGATTTTTACAACAATGTTTATGTAAAGACTTTTTTGTATATAAAAAACTATGCTATACATGCGAATGTGCCACTAAATGATTGAAATATTTTCTTGACTCATTTTGAATCTATAAAGACAAAAGCATACACATACCACTTTATGCATATTAAGGAAACAAAACCATGTATTTATAATTTATAACATTTAACTAAACATTTATCAATTTATATTTTTCTTTAATATATACACATGTTAGTGTACGTATTTATAAATAAAGAAGATCTATGCATTTAATATACAGACAGTTATTATGTAAGAGCAAACTTTTATTCTGGATGTGATGAATAGTTCATGTACATGAAATCTTAAAACCTGAGCACACAGAACGATAATCCAACGTGGGTTTGAAAAATGCAAAAGACAACACAAGATATCCGTTTTGAAAATGTGAATGATTATTAAATGATAAATGAGTAATGCAAGAGTAATGTCTGTGAAAGTACAGTTTCATGTCCTCATACCTGGGTACTTAAACTGGGATAACTAGGCATTTCTTAAAATGAATTATTCAGCAAGTTCTATTTCTGAATGCTTTAGTGTTTGTGACATTAAAACGGAGGACAAACCTAAAACATAAAAAAACTCTTTTAGTAAGAGTTGACTCTCACCTTTAAGAACGATGGGATCTTTTCCTTCTCTTCTCAGAGACTCCAGGACCACGTGCAGAGGCTGAGTCGGGGTTAACCGTCCGGGATCAACCGTGGATTCGTCGTACACCACAAGCTCTTTGGAAAAAATCCCCTTGAAGGAATCTTTACTCTGTCGACAGGAGATGAGGTCCAGCACCGTGATCTTGCCCTGCTGGAGTCGTCTGCGACTGATCTTGTCTGAGCAGTTGATGTGCACTGCACCCCTGATGTGATTCTTGTTGAAGTCCATGAAGGGCCGACAGTCGATGATCACAGGTCCGCCGGGGTGGCCCGCCGGGTAATGCGTCAGCTTTCTGGCCAGCTCATTGGGGTGGATGACCCGCACGCCACCCCTGGCCACGGCCGAGGTGAGACTGGGCGCGCTGTACGCCTCTCCGCGGCCCGCGGGGGCCACGCCATAGCCCACTCCCGAGTTCAAGTCGGGGCTGCTGGCGCTGACCTGGCTCAGGGACCGCGTCTGGCCGTCTTTCTCATAGGTGGTCACCGTGCAACAGCTGGCACTGCTGCATCCACACGTCAGCGAGCGTGTGGAGCCGCCGGACGAGGGCATATACGAAAACTGGGTTGCCTGGATCTTCACCACGGTGGTGCTGCTGCTGATGACCGTCGTCTTGCCGACGGTACCGACGGTGGTTTCCAGGTAGCTGGTGTCCAGGCGGAGTCGGAGGTCCTGAGGTCTTATAGGCCTTGGCAGCGCCACCACAATTCTGTCGTCGAGTGGAGATGGAGGCATGGAGAGACCTCAGAGGACGGGCGCTCCACAGAGAACTCAGACGTCCGGGATGAAAGCGATGAGCTCAACGGTGTAACTGAGGAACACATGGATTTCAACAGAGAGCCGTTAATCATTTGTTCTTCCTCTTGTCTTCAGCGGAACACAAAGAAGATATTCAAATGTTCAAACAACGGAAGATTCTGTGCTTCTAAATATCTTCTTTAGTGTTCTACAGGAGAACAGGTTCGACATGCCATGCACGTGAATACGCAGTAATGCCCTGGACCGCATGAGTATAATTTAGTGTTTGGAATACATCCAGAAGGTCCAGCTGCACGCCACTGCATCGCAGAACACAGGACGTGTACGGTCTGTCCTCACTGCATCTGATGCATCGAACCGACACGTATCCTGACGCTTCTCAAACATGCGTCTCGTCGTCCAGACCCCGTCTCTGCGTGCTAAACCCGATGGCTGACCCCGTTGAATTCAAAAGAGCCGCAGCCGGGTCTGGAGCACAGCATGGAGACGTGCCGGGAATGAAATAAGGAAAGTCTGCATCCACGGCCAGACATCATCTTTATGTCATGTGCTGACATGCATGGGATGTACAGATCTCTGTATGGCACGTGTGTCAAATCTGACATGCATACATCACAACTCTGGGAATGATGATAACAAAAATCATGAGACATTATTTATTATATATTTTATTTTATTTTATTATAAAGAAGCACTTCTTATAGTCAGCAAGAATAAACCATCATTTATCCATACATTAATCAACATATGCTATCACAAATATGAATGTATATGACAAACAGCAGAGCTCATTGTGTAATAAACAACACAAATGTGAAATGTATATATTATATATATTATATAAATATAATCTATAACACACACATGCACTACAGCTGATCATGTAAGCATCCTATAGGTGTCTAATGTATACATGTATAATCTCCACACACTTCCTAGTGTGATGATCACTTACATGAGAGTATGTTGTGTTATTCCTCTTCCGGTGTGTGAAGTGTGTGTCCGCCGGTCTCCTCGCGACCTGCTGGCGTCTGATGCTCGAGTTTGAGTTTCTAGCGGGGCCGCTCGACCGACTCGCGTCCGAACCAATCACAGTCCGCGCTGCCGCCGGAGCGCAGGGTGATGTCATCGACAGCCAATCAGAAGAGGGCTCGCTGGATACGGCGGTACGGATGTATGGAACGCCAAATGGGTCAGAATACGACATTAACACGGCGTTGAAAAGCACGCGTATTCTGACCCGTTTGGCGTTCCATACGGATGTGTTGGCGTCCTCATGAGGTGTGTGTGTGTGTGTGTGTGTGTGTGTGTGTGTGACGCTGCGCAGACAGACGTGTGTGTGACAGTGAAGTATCGCGAGAACAGCGGCCCGATACTGTGACGTCATCGTTGAGTTTCACGTGAATATAAATTCGACTTTACAACAAAATAAAACAGAAAATTATGATATACAGACACTTATTATTTAAAATGTGATTATTTTAGGTACTTATTTAGAAATAAAATATTAAATGCATATGTTGTGTTATGTAAGGACATTGTGGTACAGCACTTGTCAATTAAACGTTATTATATTATAAATTATATTGTGACGTGTGTTCAATAAAGTACACAATTGGTAAAAGTTTGCCCAAAAGTGAAACAAGGCTGCCCACTTAAGAAGATATTTTGAAGAATGTTGGTAATCTAACCATTCAGTTACATTGCATGGACACAAAAGCAATGAAAGTGTGCGAGTTACCAACATTCTTCAAAATATCTTCAAGACACTAATACAGGTGTAGAATGACACGAAGAGGAAATGAGAAAAAGAAACATGGATGAGCATTAATGCAGAACACCAGACATTATACTTATTACAACCATTCATAACTATGGATATTATGGGATGTCTCTCTGAACATTATGTGACAGGTTCCTGATTGATCATTTGTATTAGTAATAAAAGAAAGAGATATTATTGGATGTATACACCGCTGTTATTAAAGAAATAGAGTTTATCAATAAAGCACACACACATAAGTTTGCCGGCAGCTCTTTATGTCTGGATTATAAACCCTGACGTGTGGATTAAAGAAACATTTCATGTTTAAATTAAATAGTCTTATCTTTTCATCTCAGTCTCTCTTTAGATAACCACACACACTCATACGAGTGGAAAATCTGAGGTTATGCGGTGATGATGTTGAAATGTTTCACAAGAGGAAGTCATACATCACATCCTCTTGTGCACTTATCTCCATCATTCATTTACATTTACATTTAGTCATTTAGCAGACGCTTTTATCTAAAGCGACTTACAATAGTCGAGGAGACAATGAAGCGGTAAATAGCCGATACAACAATAGGTGAACAGTCATGCATTCACATCATGAACTGCAAACATAATCTCTATTTAACATGTTCCTCTACACATTCAACTAAATAATCTATATTTGAAAAATACTCCAAGATGAGTAACGGGAATGAAAGTAACACGGGTGGAGATTAAATCTAGTTAGTAGGTTCAGGACTAGTTAGTAGGACTAAGTGATGGGTTGGCAGTTACAAGACTAGTCAGTAGGACTAAGTGATTGGTTGGCAGTTACAAGACTAGTTAGTAGGACTAAGTGATGGGTTGGCAGTTACAAGACTAGTCAGTAGGACTAAGTGATGGGTTGGCAGTTACAAGACTAGTCAGTAGGACTAAGTGATGGGTTGGCAGTAACAAGACTAGTCAGTAGGACTAAGTGATGGGTTGGCAGTTACAAGACTAGTCAGTAGGACTAAGTGATGGGTTGGCAGTTACAAGACTAGTCAGTAGGACTAAGTGATGGGTTGGCAGTTACAAGACTAGTTAGTAGGACTAAGTGATGGGTTGGCAGTTACAAGACTAGTCAGTAGGACTAAGTGATGGGTTGGCAGTTACAAGACTAGTCAGTAGGACTAAGTGATGGGTTGGCAGTTACAAGACTAGTCAGTAGGACTAAGTGATGGGTTGGCAGTTACAAGACTAGTCAGTAGGACTAAGTGATGGGTTGGCAGTTACAAGACTAGTTAGTAGGACTAAGTGATGGGTTGAATCCAAATTTGGGCTGTTAATGTACACATAAATGGTAAAAAACATATTTTATGATGTTTATGTAAGACATAATTGTGTATGATTCAGTTGTGGGGGAGGCAGTAAAAGTGTTCGTGAACATCTTGCTCAGTTTCAGCATTCAGATGGTCGTGAGGAAAACTGCCACACGTGCCACGCACATATTACAGTCCATCTGTCTAAAGACCAGTGTTAAACACACTTCCTTCATTTTACACAAATACAAACTCTACACACAACTCCTGTATGTCTCCGATCATAAAAAACTGCAGGAAAATCTCTTTCTGACAAAACTTTATGTACTGAAATTATCGTGTGGAAAACCTTCGATATATTGAAGAAATAAGATACTTGACCATTGACGTCTTTAGTACATCGATCATGTTTCCTTCCTTTTCTGAGCACATGAGATGTTCTCTTTTGAAAAAGATAAGCCCGGAGTTTAGATCATACAGATCTAAACCTGATGTCATAAAAGCAAAGAAGTACAAACCAAAATCTTCAACATCTAAAGATGGGTTATTTATTCACCACACCTATGTGTAAATAGAAAACTTCTCTTATATCAGAAAAGAATTCCTTGGCATCACAGCTCTTGTGAAGATTTTGGAAGGCTTCTGTGTAATGTTCATATAAAAGGTTTGTCAGGAATACTGCCAGCTTTCTAAATGCAGCTTCTGCGCCCTCTCTTGGACACAGTCAATCTGATTAGCTATCTATTACTAGACCAGCTGGATGCTTAGGAATATAAACAATGAACATCCCAGAAAGATTGTAATGTCAAATTCTGGAAATAATTATTGTAATTCTTATGTTCATCATGAAGGTTTATGAATCAGACTCATTGATATGTCTTCAGTCCAGTCCTAATGTCTCCGGGTCCTCAGGGTGATTTGTTGGTCTCCTCTACCTGTACTACAAAAACACAATTACAGGAACGTCACTGATGTGACATAAGAAAACAGATTCTTCTCATCACTACACAATCAATATCAATCACTTTAATTTCACGTTTACGATTTAATAAATATAGCAAAAGACTAGAGTTTAAAGCAAAACATGCATTAATAAATATTTCAACAACAATGTTTTATTAATTAACAAAAAATTGGAATGAAACTTTTTCATTTCAAATATAACGTAAAAAAGCTAGACCCAAAGTTAGAACTGTAAAGCATAAAACTCTTTATTTGGTATTACGGTGTCTCGTTACATTCTGATTCGATCCATAACATTTACAGTGATTTAACAAAGCAAATTGAACATCAGATGTAAACTTAACATGATGTGATATTCCCTAACTGTACTTACTGTCTTCACCCAGAAGCTTTAGAACTTTCTCCTTCACTCTCCAAAGCCTGGCGTTCTCGTGTGACTCTGTCCTGATGATGTAGGGTCTGAAGTGCACAGCCATCCACAATGATCTCCTGACAGCCCATTCCTCTCTAACAACATGATGTCTGTCATAAAAAAAGCAAAGAAAAGTAACAAAAGAGTTAAGTGTGAGGTTTCTATTAGCACATGCTCCCGACAACGTCTATACTCACTTGCGCTGAAGTCGCAGAATGATTTTCAGAAGACATTTCCAAGCCTCCCGGTCAAACTTCCAGCTGGAAAACTCCAGAAGGTCCATACACACTCGAAGGGCTTCTTCTAGATTCTTTTGTTTACCTTGAGAATTTGACATGTAACGTGACACATTTCAGACTGCAGACATTCAAGCCCCCAATATAAAGACGGATGATGTTTCTCTTTACATACGTGTCTGCTGTAGAAGAGAGCAGAACTCTAACATCAGCTTGTGACTCGGGACAACCGACTGCAGAATCTGTAAAACACAATGATGGAATTATTTTCATATCTAATGTTCAGTACTACCGTTCATCTCATATTATCATACCCTTAATGAAGAGATGAGGTCAGACTGTGGAAAGTTGTGTCTCTTGAGGAACTGATACAGATAGACGTGAGCGTTGGGGTTTGATGGGAAATCTTTGTTGTAGGCGTAATTCTGCAGAACCTTCAGTGCTTTTGCTTGTTCGTTTAAACTCTCAAGCATCTGCAGACAACCACACAAAACACCATGTTCAGTTTATTTTATTAAACAGTATTTCAATAAGAATTGTCTCATTATTTGTATTAAATGTTATTTGTTTTATGTATGGCAGAAGGTGGAAGAACAGAATTCAAACTGAGAAAACTTTTGAAGAATGTGAAGTCTCACAGTGATGTAACTCAACACAAAAGGGTCCCAGATTCCCGGATGCCTTAAAATCTCCTGAAGATTTACTGAGGCTTGTCTGAAGTACATGTTCCCATCATTTGAACGGCTGATGTTATCTGGAAAAAAACATGCAAGGACCCATTGTTTTCGGACTATTTACAACAAAACTCAATTCTTGTAAATTCATTTTATGATGTAAACTTTTTAGGTTCGCAAAAGGCAAACCTATTTGCCTAAGCCTGATAAAAGAGATTCAGTTTTATTGAGATGTGATTTCAAATTCTAAAAAAAGAAATGTGATTATTAATGGACAATCTTCCTTTAATATTAACACTGAATTAAAAACACTTAATTGCTTTTAAGAAGAAACTGTGACTATAAATGTAAGATATGTGTCTGTTTATGGTATTTATGTACACCACTATTTATGAATTACTTCTATCTCAAGATTTATTTTCTTTTACGCTTTCTTTCTTGTTCCTTATAATTGTATAAACTTGTTGTAATAAAGCATTGTAAAAAATTCAATAAATCTAAAAACTTTCTTAAGGAAAATCAAAGAAACTCCAGAATCACAACCATAATCACAACCATAATAAATACCATTGAGCGTCTGTGATGGTTAGGATATTTACATTTACATTTAGGCATTAAGCAGACGCTTTTATCCAAAGCAACTTACAAAGAAACAGAATCAGATCAGAATTGAATGCGGGAAAGTGTCGGGGAACAGCCTCACTGACCTGTAAATGGTGTGTTGGATATTTTACTTTTCCAGATGAGGTAATCCATAAAGCCACAGTAAGCATGGATGAGTTTCATCTCCAGAGACTGAGGTTCTGTCCGCTTGCCGTACCTCCAGATACATGCGGTGGCCAGCTGCCGCTTGGCTTCATCCGACTGGCCGTTCAGGAGAAGATGGAAGGCGTGTTCCAAACAGATCTAAGTCACGTAAGAAAACTGTAATCCCGGAACTTAGACTGGGTTTTATTGCAAGTTAAGAAAAGTTAAATTCATACCTTAGCATAGTTTGATACCCCCAAGTTTTTCATATGTTCATAGACAGTATTAAAATCATTAATATCAGCATTAGAGAGATGATGAAGAATCTCTGTGCCGATCCTCCAAATGACCTGGAGGACAAAAACATCATCGTACTCGATCATCATACACAACTATAGCATAGGGTACATCTATCAGTGTAGAGTAAACAGATGTAAGATGTCTTCAAGAACACTTCAGTTCTTATCTGCTGACCCTGGGATTCAAACCAACAACCTTCCGATCACAAGATCAACTCTCTAACCACCAGAACACGACTGATCCCATTTACAACAAAGTCATGGAATTTACCTAGATTAAATCTGCCTGATCCCCATGAGAGGAAATAAACTATTTCTTTCAGTATTTGAGTATATTTCACCGTAGGCCTAAACGTTTGATTGCAAATAAAAGTCAATCAAATACCCTTTCTATGGACTCATTCTAAAGCATAATTCTCTTACTTGAGCACATGTCATTTGCATCCACTTTTAACACACAGAATAAATTCGAGAGAAATGAAAGTAGAAGTACATCACGGGTGACAAATGCTCGGGTGACCGTGGTGTCCTCCAGCGCTTGAATGTAAGATGTGAAATATTCTGCAGCCTCTTTCCATTTGTGATGCAGCATCGCATCTCTGATGATCTCCAGACACTTTGTGCTGGATCTCCGAAAGCCGATTTCTTTAGACAGACCTAAAAAATAATAATTTGACTGAATGAGTTGCCCTAAAGACAAGCAAACGCAACCACTAGCGGATCGCTTAATACCATTTCCCATTATAATCTTTTATTTAAATTATATAGGAAGAGCTCGACACAAACAAGACAAATCCATTAGGACAGTTTTCTGAAGATGATATCCAAACATTTTGTTAATATTCAATGTATTCAATGTTGGCTCAGTGTGAACATGTTAAACAATGATTGTTAAATAAGACAACAAAATTATTATAGATAATACATTCAAAGTTGATTGTTTTTCCCAAGATAACATGAAACACATGACATCAGAGACTTATTATAGGATAAATGAATCTCACAGGCTCATCCAGACCATCACAAGTGTTTTTAGAGTTTATAGAACTCATTTTAAAAGATTTAACACAAACAAACACTTTAAAGTGTTGTCATGTTGGATTGCATTACACAAATCCTGATTGGTCGAGAGGAAATAATGCATTTAGGCTCAAATCTGGTTTTGGAATAAACTTAAAGAAGAAAATACAGAGATTAACCATGAAACACTGATGGAGGAGACAGTAAGTTCATTACACAAAAAAAGCCAAATATTATTTATATTATATTTATATTAAATATATTTAATATTGATCTCGTTATGGAAAATAGCTCATTTATTCAGGTATGAAAACCCTATTCGACAGTTGTTAAATAATATATAAAGTAAAAGCATCAGATCTCAGCTTTACCTGTGTGAGGAGTTTTAATCAGCTCATCTTGTGTTGTTTTATTAAAGACAGAGTCTGACTGAGCAGCTGAACTGTTCAGCTCGGACTCAATATCATCCATAACGAAAACACTTCTTGAGCTGAACTAAATAAACATAAAGAAACTCAAACTCAGTTTAGTTTGACACACATGGGAGTATAAACACATGTTTTCTTCTTCGAGGGTTGGAACAGCGGAGGTGACTCAGCACAGCGCCTCCTGGCGGTCCTCTCTCAAACAACAACAGGTGACGACAACTGATACAGTTAGAAATAATCTTTTATTCTTTTATTCTTAAAATATGTTTATTTTGTTTATATACATTTATTTTATTCTTTATGACATTTTTGCCTTCTTAATTAAGTGCACTCACAGCAGAGCGCCATCTGTCGGTGTGGAGAAGAACAACAGTGTGCTGCACATATACATTATATACAGAATAAAAGTTTGTGAAACAAACATCAAACATACATCTGTGCTGCACATATACATTATATACAGAATAAAAGTTTGTGAAACATACATCAAACATACATCTGTGCTGCACATATACATTATATACAGAATAAAAGTGTGTGAAACATACATCAAACATACATCTGTGCTGCCCATATACATTATATACAGAATAAAAGTGTGTGAAACATACATCAAACATACATCTGTGCTGCCCATATACATTATATACAGAATAAAAGTTTGTTAAACAAACATCAAACATACATCTGTACTGCCCATATACATTATATACAGAATAAAAGTTTGTGAAACAAACATCAAACATACATCTGTACTGCCCATATACATTATATACAGAATAAAAGTTTGTGAAACATACATCAAACATACATCTGTACTGCCCATATACATTATATACAGAATAAAAGTTTGTGAAACATACATCAAACATACATCTGTGCTGCACATATACATTATATACAGAATAAACGTTTGTTAAACAAACATCAAACATACATCTGTACTGCCCATATACATTATATACAGAATAAAAGTTTGTGAAACAAACATCAAACATACATCTGTGCTGCACATATACATTATATACAGAATAAACGTTTGTTAAACAAACATCAAACATACATCTGTACTGCCCATATACATTATATACAGAATAAAAGTTTGTGAAACAAACATCAAACATACATCTGTGCTGCACATATACATTATATACAGAATAAAAGTTTGTGAAACATACATCAAACATACATCTGTGCTGCACATATACATTATATACAGAATAAAAGTTTGTGAAACATACATCAAACATACATCTGTGCTGCACATATACATTATATACAGAATAAAAGTTTGTGAAACATACATCAAACATACATCTGTGCTGCACATATACATTATATACAGAATAAAAGTTTGTGAAACATACATCAAACATACATCTGTGCTGCACATATACATTATATACAGAATAAAAGTTTGTGAAACATACATCAAACATACATCTGTGCTG